>CM034155.1:173156248-173423109 GCA_019776745.2 Taxus chinensis | reverse complement strand
AATCAATAGCGGATGCTTGGAATGATTTTGTAGGAAACATTCGACAACGTAATCGGTCGCCAACAAGTGATTTTCGCGCGGGTCTCCTTGCTTAGGATAAAATTTAGGTTTCCCTTATGAATGCTTGGCCCTAGGATGGATTTGAAATCCTTCCAGATCGATCTAAAATAGGTCTTTTCACACAGAATCCTCAAAGGGCTTTATAAAATTCACAAGGGAACTCATCACATCTCGATGCTTTATCAGTACCACCCTTGTATGTGGCTTCAATGAATGTCTAAATGGTAGAATTCTCTTGTATATACATTTGAAGGCCTCTGATAGTTTGTGTGACACAACACCTGACATTGATGAAGATCAAATGGCGAAGCTGCAGAGGGTGGTTGAGCTTGAAAGACGAGCTTGTAATGACACACATGGCTTGAAAATAAGTCATGGGTCTGTAATCCAAACTCGTTGTCCCTGATAGATCAAATTTTTTCAGAAGGATTTCTAGTCTGGAGAGGAAAGAAAATTATTCAAGACCAAATCTTGAATCTCGACCCAATGCATCTGCTCCTCGATTGTGCAACTCTGGCATTGTAGTTCTACAATTTGAGTTGTTGCAGAGCGTAGTACTGTAGCTGTGAGCATTTAGAGAAGCGGATCACTTGGAGTGCCACCATCGTCTGGTGAGAGAAGAGGTGTTAGGGAGTATGAGCGGCGCCAAATATTTACCAGAGTTGGCCATAGATTTAAGAAACTAGTCGTCTGAGTCAGCGCGTATTCCCCCACTGTATATAGTGGGACTGGTATAGGTGAATGAAAACCACTAACAGTGCATAGGATTGTGCGTATTAAGCCAAAACCCATTTAAAATGATTGGAAAATAGGGCATGTTTCATCACGAAAGTATATAAAGAATTGGCCTTTATGACAAAAGGGGCGCACATATGCCAACAGATACAAAAGTTGTATTGGAGAATGATCAAAAGGACAAAGTCAGGCATGAATTTCACTAGCACTAAACTTATAATCTATCAAACTCAAACAAAAATTGAGCTAACAACATGGCCTTGTCAATCCATTAATAACACAATCCGTCCCTTCCACCACGAGATTGGTATATGTATACCAAGCTTTACAGGTGGGAAGTGAGAAGCGCTTGGATCAAAAAAATAGAATTTATACGCATGAAATTACCATGCTTCCCTTTCACCAGGTGTCACCTCATGGTAGATGGCCAATTTATCAAGAGGATTCAAACCATATAAAATCGTAGTGCCCCACTTCCCTTCGACACTTTTTGTTATTGATTAAATGATATGTCGACTATACTTATGGATGTTATTGTAGCTTTTGATATGGCATGATGTTAGATGTTAGAGATCATAAACTATTGTTGAATTTGATTCATATATGAGCATTGGATTATGGAGACATTTTATAATTGAGGTTGATATGCTGATTGAAATTGGTTGTGTGTGTGGTGTGTGTGTGTGTGTGTGTGTGTGTGTGTGTGTGTGTGGTGTGTGGGTGTGTGTGTCCGTTCAGACATGTGATCTTTCATCATTTTGATTAGACATAGAGAATAGAGAATTGAACTAATATTATGAGATATTGTTATTGATGAAATTATAAAGGATATATCAATTGCCTGATGATGTTTTGATTATATATAAATGATTTTGAATTATATGTATATGTAGTTTAGATGTTTTGATGCAGCCCGAGGACTGAAGGAGTGTATTTTTTGCAGGTAAAAATTGTCACAACAAATATTAGGGGGTGGAGACCAACCACATAAATCTAAATGAATTCAACACGGGTCACCATGGCAACATGTTATTTTTATTTTTGTTGTTTGATTGATGTTAGGGTTTCCCACTAGGGGGAAATCAGCTTCAAAGGTGACCAAGGGGTTATGTGTATTTTTTAATTTAGTTTCTTTGTTTAATTTTCAGTAGGTAATTTTTTTGTGAGTTTTCCCCTTTATTATTATTTAATGTGTGTCAAGGACAGTGTGTGGTGTAAAATGGTGAAATAAATCTAAAATGGGTCAGAAGCATGCATTTTATTAGAGTAATGGCTCTTGGATTATGTGCTTGTAAGTGATTGTAAGTAACTTGGAGTGTGAAACACTCCACCTTCCTTTTGAAATTCGGATCTTTCCTTAGGAGCTGATTTTGGAGGCTTGTGGGACAAGTTAAACTTGTTCCACACCTCTTAAATTGTTTTCTACCCACCCATAACCTATGGGCTTGGGGAGTCAAAATTAGGCCTTATTATGTATTTGGGAAGGCAAGTTGTAAGTTTTTTATTGCACCTTCTTACATGTAATTAATTTTCGTCTTTAAGGGGTGTGGGCTTAGATTGTGTGTGTAAGTAAAATGTCATTTATTTCACCCACTTATTAATTATGCTTTGGATTTTGAAGTGACTTTTGAGGTGGAGTTGAGGATGAGTGACGTGGCATCCTATATGGAGCCACCTCATCCTCCTCTCTCCCTTTTCTATTTATTCGAATTCTTTTACTTGTTCGGGGGTTACTTCATTTTGATTTTGTGCTCTTGAAATTTTGGAGAGCTTGAGGATTTTGGATGCTTGTGGAATTGTTGGAAATTTTAGAATGTTTGGATTTGAAGAAGCTCGTTGTTGCATTCTTGAATCAAACTCTACCATGGAGAGGTAGGATCTTGACTCTTTTAAAATATATTTTCTTTTATATTATGCATATGTGAATGTTGTTGGATGGTTTGGTATGTTTTTTGGTTGGTTGGGTAGATTGCCTAAGTGTGGTGTAGGAGAAGACTATGGGTATCTTCTTGTGGGGAGGCATAAGAGATTGTAGGGAGTAATAAGAGATTTGTAGGGAGGCATAAGAGTTATATTTCATGTGGAGGGAGTTTGGGATGGGTGTTCCACCTTGGAAAAGAAATATCTTGCATTTCTTACTTGGTCTAATATTTTATGAGGGATCCATAAGAGGTGCTTGAGAGAGGCATAAGAGTATGTAGGGGTTTTGGAGATGATATATTGGCGGGTTTTATGGTGGACACTCATTTCCCATTGGGAGGTATAAGAAGCTTTCCCAATAGATCTTACTCATTTGGATTTTGTATGATGAAGCCTTGTGTATTTTGTTGTTGTATTTCTTGTGACTGTCACTACATTATTTGGACTATGTATGATTGTAAAATCTGGCATTGTGTTGTGGAAGCTTGTCTGTTGCCATGAGTTGAATCCATTTCCTATTCTAATTTGGTTGGGGCTCGGGGGCCAATGAGGAGGATGACTTCTCCTCTTCATTGAAAATCTTGGTTGGGTGGAGAGCGTTGCCTCTCCCGTTTTTTTGTCGTGACAATTGAAACATGGCAGAGCTCTCTTGTCATTGTTTTGGGAGCTATTTATGAAGACCGATTTTGCAGTTCTCCTTGGTTCCCTTATTGTAAAATTTCCCATTTTAAGTGGATGACTTTGTAATAGTAATTGTGGTGATGAAAACTTGTTCTATTTTTTGATATGAAAGTTACATTCGAATGAGAAATATTTATTTTGTAAGTTATCTTCTGTTGAACAGTAAAGAAGTTGTAAAGGGAATTATTTCAGTTGAATAGAAGTTGATTTACTTTATACAAAATGGAGTTTCTCTTGTTTGGAAACCTGTTGATTGAAATACTTTTTCAAACTCTCTGTTTGAAGGATAGAAAAGCCTGTGTTAGGAAATATTACATTGCTCTGTATTATTTGAAAGGCGCATTTTGAAAATAGAACTACATTCTTACTCTTCACGCATTGATTAAAGGAAAGATAAACATTGTAAAATTGGAATGGAATGAACTTAAATATTTAAAGTACGGAAAATGAAATAGATTAATTTCCAGCTTAAAATGCGTAGATTTCTTTTAGATTACAGTAAACCTACAATAAACATCAGAAAAATGTTTAGAACAATCTACAACAATGAAAGACAAGTAGAACCATTAAAATAAACTAAGTATGATCAAAATGCATCTCAAAACCAATTATATTGCTCAATAAATTTACTTCAAACTTTATTAATAGAGTAAGAGGTAGAAAAACGCCTTTACAGAGAAAAGAGAAAGGAAATAAATCTGATTTGAAATCCCAATCATAATCAATTAATCCTTGAAAATCCATCCAATTTCTATCAATTGTGATTCTCCATGTCAATTTGGCATGTTGGAGAAGGAAGGATGGCGAATCGAATTAACATTTGGTAGTTGAAAAGTTCAGTTCACATTTTTATGGTAGGAAAGACTTTTTCTTAAATTTTACTCATCTAAGCTTGTTGAAAATAATATTTGGTGCTTCCAATGCAAAGAGGAGTTCGAGCCCTTTTGAAAAAGTTCTTATTTGCTCAAAACCGAGCTTCCAGTCAAAAGTTATGCCCGTTTGAAGTTTTGTATAAATTCTGTTTAAAAAAAAAATTAAGTTCAAAAGTCACTTTTACTAAGATTCCTCCGTGGCCCCGCAGCCCCGCCACCTCGCTTTTGGAAAACCAATTCCGTGGGTTCACGGTCCTACGTCTTTTAACTTCACTTTTAGAAAAATTGGCAAAAATTCCTAAGTCTCCCCACTAGCCTGCCTCCCCACATGTCACTGTTCGTCTAACACGTGGCTTCCTTAGGCGTCGGTGGAGGAGCAGCTTGTTTTTAACATTTGCACTTTTTCAACACAATGTATAAAATTCCTAAGTCTCTCTAATGGCCTGCCTCCCTGCATGTAAATATTGGGCTGACACGTGGCTTCTTTGGGCATCGGCGGAGATGTAGGCTACTTTGACCCTTTTTGTTTTTCTTCTGAAGCCAACATTCCTAAGTTTTCCCCGACAGTGCACTTTCCTGCTTGTAGCTTTTTGTTCGGACACGTGGCGTCTCTAGGTGTCGATGGAGGTATGGATGTTTAAAACCTTTTCACCCTTTCAACAAAAAAAATTTTAAAATCCAAATTGCCTCTGGCGACACACCCTCCTGCGTTGACTTAAAAGCTTGGAGACATGTCCTTTGCGGATCTCGGGCATATTTTCTCCTTTTGGCGCAAAGCCCCGTTGCAGGCTCACAAGCTCGCAAATGAAAATTGCTCTTTTCTGCAAAAGTGTAAAGTGCTCAATTATCTCCCCAATCCCACCGCTCCAAAATCTTTCCTTGGTGAAATTTCTTCCCTAGGCTCGCAGGCCCACCTTTGGAAAAAAATCATCCCAAGGCCCGCCAGCCCGTAACTTGAGAAATATGAGGAGTTAGGAGGACTTATTTATATCATTGGAAAGGGGAAGAAATTTCCTATCTAATGGAAAATTTTTTAAGAAGTGTTAAGTGTGTGAATTATAAACTATATCACCTTTTTAATTTAAATGCTTTGTTTCAAAAGCATGGGATGAATTTTAAGGGGTCACCTTATGGGGAAGGGAATGTTTTTCTAAACCCATGTAAATAAGAACCTTGGTTAGTGTTTAGACCTTGGGAAATTAAATACCTTGGGCATTTAAATTTTTTTGGCCCCTTTGACCCTCTAAAATTAATTAAGGAATATTTAACTTTAGTGTTAATTTAATTATTTATTAAATTAACACCTAAGAGAAATTTAACTATATTTGGATTAATTACACTCATTAATTTTGTAATGTGGATTTAAAACTTGTTATAACGGGAAAATTTTATTTATTAATTATAATTGACTTTGAATCTTTGTTATGACAACTGTAGTTTTCGAAGCCTGTTTGAGGACTCACCTTTCAAAAAAAATTATTCCATAATTTTTCTAACTAAACCTAGGTTGTTCTTGGGTCTCAAGTGGACGTTTTTTAGCGGGCGTTACAAAATCTCCACTTATAACCCAGTAAGCATTAGGAATGGAGTTGGCTATCCACTGCCACAGATCGTCCCTTTCGACCGCATCATTCGAGGCATAAATATTTATGAGCCCGAAAGGGTGGCCATCAATATTTAAAATGACCCATATGACATGGTTGGTGGGGTCGACACCATGGTCAATTAATAAAGGTCACCATTTGGGAGAAAAAAATGAAATTAATCCCCCATGCACTACTTCATGATTGCTACAAAAAGCCAAGTTTTTAGGCTAGATGGATTTGCTAACCATCTGTAACTGAAAACCTTTAATTTTTACTTCTTACAGAAATAAAACATCTAGATTTTGCACATCGTTGTCGAGTTTCACGAACTACATACTTACGATAGGAGTCTGTAAGACCCCTAACATTCCAAGATAAACAATTCATGGGAAACGTTTATCCAGAGCCATATCCCCATCCTCCAAGCCATCACGGGCATCATATTTATTGTGTACAAAACGAGTAGCATTGAGCGCAAAAAATCCTACAGATCAACTTTTTTCCAGTCGGAGTACTCAATGTTGTATTCCTCTTTGGTGGAATCCACACTACATGTTGGGCTATGGTCCCAAGAGATGTGGGAAGGACTTTGGGGTTGTTTCGAGGGACCTTGTGAGTTGCTTGGCAGTAGCATTGGAACTGAATGTGGGATGGGAACGTGAGAAACAAAAAATTTCTCGTCCATGAGAACTGACACCGCAAGGAGTGTGCTGGAATAATTTGGCAACGGAGTAGCCGAGATGGCAACAACACTTGGTTCTTTAGCACCAATTGTAGGCTCCTTAGCCGAGATATTGAGAGATTGTTCCTTAACACTTGGTTCCTATTGGGCATGAAAACCAGAGGATTTGGATTGCTAGGATTTTTTCTTGTTTTTCCAACCCCCTCGATAACTTGCCAACCTTCATCCTATTGGTGTTTGACTAGCTCAGGAGTTGTTTTACCCATAGGATGGTTATGTGGTACATAAAGCGAACAATTCTTTATCTTATGATCAGATGCATGGAAACGGAAGCAAGTGTTAGGTAGATTGATATACATGACCCATTGGGAATAACATTTATCTCCCATTTGAATATCCAAAAATTATTTGAGATCTTGTGAAAGATCAATCTCAATGACAACTCACTTATGTGGACGAGCATGGTAAAACTTATCGGCTTCTAGGAAAATGACCCGCCTAAGCAAGGCAGAAATTTGTAGAAAACAAGGCACGCATGGAAGAGGAAGACTGGCAAATTCAATCCAATTAGGTACTTTAAGGGTGGTATATTTAGATACCACAAAGTCCTTGTGTCAGGGTGTTAACAAAATCAACGAGTTGCAGACATACCAAGTGGCTTACTTATCTAAAATATTGGGTGCATTAGTAGGGTTAGAAAAATGAAAAAAGTAAGAAACCACTGGTCATGTTTTGAACGCTATCCAGGCAGACTCCATGAGGAGTCTAGACTGTGTTAACCCAAGATTTGAGCATGCTTTTAGAGGGGATTTGACCCACAAAATACCTAATGAGTCAAAACTACTCTAACCATTGATAAGTAACATTAAATTCAGGAATGGACATAACTATATCAGAAGGAGAAAGATTACCTCGTGAAAGACCTTTGGGATGAATTTCTTGGGTCGTTTCGCCAATGGTGCCATTGGTCGCTCCACTATCTCCTGCCACGATTGAAATAACTGGGTTTGAAGATGGTGAGGATAGTATATAGGGGATGCCCATAGGGCGAGAGACCCTAGGAGAGACTATAGAAATAAATTACCATAGATACTAAAAAGGCCGCGGTATGGCGGTTAGAAAAGATAAACCCTAGAAAAGTCGACTCCAATTTTTACACCAGAGTTGCAGATAATGTTTTCTCAAATAGAGAACTTGTAGTTAAATTAGAAAAATTTAGCTTATAACATGTTTCATTTTTCACAAACTTTAAAAGTCATATTAAGTTATCCTCATCGTTTTAAATCCATCATATTATACATGCAAATAATGTAATTTCAATTCCATCTTTAAATAGAAATCCTTCTTTCTTTCTTTGGAAAAAAATAGTCCATGACAAAGTTTCCACCCATCCCAGCCTACATTTTTCTCTAAATTATAATATATTAGATGAAAAATTTACTGTTCAAAAAAATGGAGATGAATCGCTAGCTTACAGATGATGAAAACGTAATAGACATTTTGTGCACTGGAATTAACTATTTTGGAAACCCACATCGCCACACATGATGCACTTCATTAAAGCTTCTGATCTACACTTTGAGATTGTAGCATTCCATAGGTCTAAAATTGTGTGGAATGCTTGCGAAATAAGTTATGTAAAGATGCCCTTTGGTGACCGATAAAGACCCATATGCCCAAATTTTAGGAAAATTTGCAAATAGATTATAATTAATGTTTGACCATTATGGGGTATTAGCGTGTGTTCAAATTTTTCTGACTGATATGCAATGGTAGAGATAGGAAATTAGGGGGAAAATTGTATTCCATGTTAAGATACAAAATCATGTTGACCAAAATTCTTCCATATAGTGGTAAAAACTAGCAATCCCATGTGTACAATGCAATGTGAACATCGAATGATAAATGTTATTTGATTTAGTGGGATGGTTATTAATTTTTTAGTTGATGTTGATAAGGGGCTTGATTGATTTTGTAAGTGTTGATATTACTTCATTTAAAGGTTCCATCTCTACATTTAAAACATGCCACGGTTTGTAGTTGTGCTTGTATAGGTCCCAAGTGTCATTGATGTCATGTGGGGTTTATCCAAATTCGGAGGCAATATTTCTAAAGGGCTTGTATAAATGGAGTTCTGACCAACAGAAAAGGTCATAGGACGTTGAATCCTGAGTTGGGACATCCAAAAATCTTGGGTGGACCCGAAAAATTTCTTGAGTTGATTGTAGTTTCCATTGTTCACCTTTGTGGTTCTAACTGTAGCTTCAATCTTGAGAAACCTAAATAAGTTGTAGGTGTTCCATGGTTGCAGGTGAACTCTATATGCATACAAGAAAGTGTTTGTTTCTTGTAAATCTGCGTCACTTTGAACAACACGTATCAATATTTTTTTCTAACATTTAATGATACAAACGAGTTCATGGTCTAAAGAGCTCATGGTAGGAAGCTTTTTTAAGGTGAGGATTAAGCCCTGTATTCCAGATTTCAAACTTGCATTTGATCATTTCTACATACATGTTGGGAGACTTCTATAATTTTGTTAGTGCTACTTGAAAGCGGTAGGATGGTAAGTACTTGGCTTATTGGTGGTACAAGCACTAAGGTTGTTAGGCCTTCAGGGGATTGAATAGGGTATAAGTTTCACAAATCAGGGTCTAATTCTGCTACATATTTAATAAGAAGGGAAAAGAGCAGTCATACCAATACAAAAATAAATAATTAGTAAATCTTAGCAATAAAAATGGTAAAATTCATAGCATTTGAGGGTACAAGGATGTCCACACTATAGCTCCCTTAGGAAGGCGTGTATATAAAACAATCCTTTTCTTTTAGTAGCTCACCAACACTTCAAATTCTTAGTATTCCACACTCATCAAAATTATAACTTATTTCCTTAAAGTAAAGTAGTGTTTCTTGGTCTTGCGAGCACTTCTTGGTTTCTTCATGGCCACAACTTTGGAACTGAAGAATGACTGGTATTTTATAGGGGCGATGGTCACCATGGTGATACGTACTAAAGCTAAAGCGTAACAAAGGGATCACCCTTATGTCTTGGACATTGCAAGTATATTTCCCCGCTTAAAAACTATTCATCTTTGAAATAATCAATCATCTTAGCTATAAGGATTTGGGTCAATCATGATGTTCATTTCTTTAGGTAGATAGTTTTTCTCAAACTCATATCCTTACATCCCAAATCATAAGTAACATACACTCAGATGCTTATGGATCAAATAAGGACTTATTTCCCACAAAATACAGATGTAAGATATGTAAATAGGTAACACTTAAGAGGATGTTAATAAATGTAAATGGGTAACGCTTAGGATGAATGAAAATGGGAATCAGGGATCTGTGTATTCTCTTCGGGGGTATTAGACACAGTCATTTTATCTTGGAATGTGCTACCTCCAGTGGCATTTGGTTTAACTATTTTTGGGGAATTTTCAATCAGTATCAGATCTAATCTTCAGTAGTAAGCAACAGTTTATTAATGTTAAATCATTAGCCTTGCCCTTGTTTTGATATTAGGTAAATAAAATCTAACATAACAAAGAGTTAGCTAAATAAAATCTGTAACATTTTTCCTTTGTAAATTAAGTGTGAGGAGGTTGTGGATTGGTAAGAGTTAATTTGTTGATGCGTTCCCCTTTGTCTAACACATCTTTCGGGCCCACAACCTACTGATTCAGCCAGTCAAACTACATGTTGTTAACTATTTTAACTTTGTTTAAATGTACTTTTTTGGCATTTCAACTGCAACAGAATCAAAGGATCCTTTTTCCTGGTTAAGACATGTGCCAAATGTTTTGAAAAAAATTGCATGTCACTAAGGAATCCCATCAACTAAGAAAATTTGTCTGGACAAATATTCAATTTTTCACTGTGACATTTAATTTATATGCCACTTAGCCAACCAGACGTGTAGAAAAAGTTTAATTTGCTAAAAGTCCATATTTTATATAAATTTTGGGAACGGAGAATATAAATAGTGCCATTAATCACTTTTGGTAATATTTTTGTGTCATTTATAAGTGTAACATATTTTTATATTTGTTTTATTATTATTATTATTATTATTTGGAAATGAATGTTCTTCGGGTTTCTTTCAAAATTTTGTTTGGTATTAGGATTTTATATGATGTTGGGAAGTTTTGTGACACAAGAAATGCTTTTTTATAGTTTTTTTAATTGGATGAATATTTACACTGTTTAAAATACTTGCCAAAAATTTGAGAACACCACTCTCTTACTTGTGTATGCTTTTCTCCCATACTCATTTCTACATCCATGTAATGTGTCACAACTAGTGCACCATTTGATGTCACTACCATATTTGTATGATCAAATCAACAATTTTTTTGCACATTTGGTGGAATTTCATTTTACACTAGGGTAGTGACAAGTGGATTAGCGATAACTTCAAGTGAAATGATCGTGAAATATATTTACAATTTTAACTTTGTGAACCCCAAATCATCTAATAAGTATCTTACTTAAACAATTTTTCCTTCATGTAATGTAATGTCTAGGTTTAAAATGGATAACGTTGGTGAATGTAAGCAGTATACTTGGCCTTATTAGACATATAATTGTATTATGTTTTGGGTGGAGCATGTAGAAAATTGTAAAGTTTATTTGCTATGTGGTTTACAATAATAGTAATATTACTTACCTAATTTGTATATGTATATGTATATGTATGAAAATTTGGAAGTTTAGTATTATGGACACCAATTATTTGACCAAATGATATAACGAGATTTTTTCCATGGAATATCATCATTAAGGCTTACAAAAGACATGGCCATCCTTAAGAGTCATTGAGACTGTTACAAGACAAAGTGGTGTGGGTAATGCAAATGGGCTCCATCATTTTAAACCAACTCCTAGCATATTTTACACAATGTTTGATTTATTTAGTTATTATTTCTTCATGATGTTTTCTTAGATTATGCTTAGAGTTATATTATTTTTAATATTGGTTGTTCCTTCAAAGCACAACAATATCTTGTCAGTACATTCCTACCACATTAGCAACTGGATGGTAGGGCCCTTCAAATATTTAGATCTATTCTCTCCATTTCAGTATGTTTCTTTGTTACTCCATCAGCTACCTAGTATTTTTCACCTTAGTTATTGCAAAAAAATAGATGCTCTATAATTGTCAATTTGAATTGTTTTTCACTTGATAACAATATGGAATGATAAAATGTTGGAACTTGGAAAGATTAATTTAAAAAATAACCCTTTCACTTATTCTTACTTTCTAGATCTCTTCATATGAAGGAAAATAAGTTTTTGATGATAACTGTACGATGGAAAAGCGACAAGCGAGCGTGGAAATCTACAAGTAAATTTTCCTCACACTCGACCTCCCGAGGTCGTGCCGAGACAGCCGGTGGGGATTGAATATGCATGGGATGCAGACAAACTAGTTAGGTAATTTGATGTCTTCGACGCGCACTAGTGGAATTTACGAATCTAAGACAAAGAAGGCCCTCCTAACCTGAACTGGTGTGATAGATCGATCAGCAAGGATGACTTCTCGAAGGCTCCAATCAATATCGAGCTCTAGCATGATTTGGTCTATGGGTTGTGGAATACGTCGAAAATGACCTGGGATAGTTTCGTGTATGTCTCCCGATAAGGTCATAGGGCGGATGGTAAATATAATTGACTCTATGGGTGATTTTCTGGCCTAGTCCAAAACTCCTTAGCTTCGTTAGCTGCTATGTCTAATAAGGATAACTGTTCGATGATGATAGGTGGAAGTGGAGTAGATCTGAATATTAATGTGCGTAGGCCAGCATCAACGTCAGATTGACCTGTGGGCTCGTTGGGTTGTGGGATTTGTGGGTCACAACCGTAGATTCATGGTTGTTATAGACCTGCTATGGTCATGTGCAGAATCAATCTCTAATCTCTAGTACCCAATAGTTGTATGCTTTTTCAGCCTCTATATTTAGAATTAACAGTTTCTTGACTTTTTCAGAGTATCTCACAAGCATTAGTGCAACTTGAATTCTTAAGCTGGTATCTATGTCTGTGAGAGTATCTCCTGCATCTGGTTATGGGACCAAAGGATCACAACCGAATGTTTTCTCTCTTTCAAGCCCTTCCACAGTCATGTGGGTATGTATCTAGGGCAATCTGTAGTTTGGTTGAGTTGACCAAAATGTATACGCTTGGTCGTCCTCTATATTCAACCCACTCAACTGTGAGCTGATCTGTTGTAAGTTTTTCGTTGTTCAAAAGATTTAGATCCTAAGACTTTGATCAATATCAGTTATCGTTGTGACAAGAATGGGTTGGGGCATGATTGGCTCGAATACGTATTCCCTGGGCTCTCTAGGGCCCGTGATTATCGTACAAAAGCAACAATATAAACTAAAAGAAGCAAAGTAAAATTAACAATGTGAAGTATATTTATAGCATATATAACTTCTCTATTTTTTTTTGTATTTTTTTGATGAACTTTTTGAATGAAATTGAAAGAGTAACCTTTTAATACATCTAGAAATTAACAATTGATACTAATAACAGACTAAAACAAACAAAGTAACCGAGTGTGGCTACTTGTCTGTGCAATTTGTAGATCTACTCTAAACAATGAAATAACTGATCTAATCTATTTGTAAGACTATCGATCCTACCTTAGAAGTGAGGAATGAATCATAGTTTCTCAGAAACTATCAATCCCCACAGCTTCCCCGGCAATATCGAAAGTAAAATTAACTGAAATGAAATGATTAGCTATTCTATTTGATATGCTTCTAACTAGAACTTTGAAAGCTAGAACCTTGATTCTACAGAACAGTGGCGAACCCGATGGTGTGTGTGGCTTTGTCCCCTCAGTGTGATCTCCTCGTTCCTTCATGCTCACGTGGATCCAGAAAAGCGTGTAATGCTAGCATCAACAGGAGTAGGTATTGGAATGAAGATAGCTTTAGGATACAGACTGAATACAATGCGAGTAGGAGAGGGATAGCGCAAGAGTACAAAGCTTGGCTTATGCAATTCCTAGCGGGATTTATTATGAGTCATGCAGAATAAAATGTCCAGAACCTGAAACTATCCTGTTTGAAGAACAAAACCTGCAACTTTAATGGCTTCCTATTGATGAACAGACTATTTTACTCTAATGGATTGGATGAAATAACAACAGAATTTGCACAAGATGGATATGTGGCTTTCAAACAGCATAACAATGCTAACTAAGCATGCAAATGAACTAAACTATGACTTCTAAGCAAAAAAAAAGACTGAACTACTTGAAATGAGAAATTGAGAGGTAAATTTGAGGGGCCATTTGCTTGAGCACAAGCCAACTATTTATAGCATTTGCATTCACCCAAGGTAAAAACCAAATTGAACTCTTAAACTATAAACAATGGCAAAACACTATTCCAGGGGACCAAAATCATTAATGCAAGCTCAAGGCGGTGAAAAAAGCTGGTGAATCGTTGATTTTTACGTGAGTCGAGTTAAAAGAGAATTCTAGAAAATGTGTAAAGGACCGCCTGCCCTGAGTAGGGTGGCGGTTATAGGACCGCTTCCCTTTTTAGGGCAGCGATCACGAGACTGCCGCTTAGGCAGGGTGGCGGTTTCATAACTGAAGAGCAAAAGGCCAAGAAAAAAGGGGAAAAGAGAAAAAAAAAGCACGCAGGAGCTAACCAGGGGATGCGGGATGTTAACGCATGTTTAGAGGGCCTTTCCGGATCCCGAACACCTTGCGAGGAGACCTTTATCATCATTGGGGCATGTGTTATGTTGTTTCAGCGGTGCAGTACCCTCTAATTTTTGGTACATACATATTGCCCCCTCGAAGAAGCATTTTAGCCATGAAGAGGCGTAAATCGGTGGGTCCGAGTATGGCGGTCCTGAAATGGGAAGTTAGAAATTATACCTGATACGTCCGTGTGTCGAAATGACGCCATCCAAAATTCCTACTACCTGTAAAATGAAAAGAGGAATCAAGTGCAGATAGACAAAATAGATCGGAAAATAAATGCTAAAATAATGGGAAATGAGAACGTACCATTTGTGTGAGGATAAAAACTTACCTTCGTAGGCGCTCCAAACCTGTGAAACAGGACATTCAAAACAAGTCAGGTTGCTATATATGTAAAAGTGGGCCCATTTTCCTATTCATTTGCGCATGTTGATTTGGTTGGTTTTGAGCTCTGGGACCCACGGTGACGGTTTCTTGCGAGAGGAGAGTTAAAATGTTCGTGACAGGATAGTGATCATGCCTCCATGAGCGGAGCATCGACCTACGAGATCACAGGTTAGTTTTCCTCAATTTATCGTTTTTCCCCCCTCAATTTTAAAACGCTAAAATCTTTGTTGTGGGGGGGTTATTTTTGAAAATGTTAGGTTCAAAAGGTCCATCTAGGGGGGGTGCCTACTGGGTAGGCTTTGTTTTTAGCTAAAACGGTCCTTTTTTGGTGTTTTTAGGCTTCTTTTAGGGTATAAACCCATGTGGGTTTTCGAGCCACGACCGCCACCCTATTTAGGGTGGTGGTTACAAGACCGCTGCCTTTAAGGTGTTGGTTACTGAACCGCCACCCTGCTCAGGGCAGAGGTTCTCCACAGAACACCAAAAGAACACTTGTCTGAATTTTTTTTTTTTGCATTTTTAGCATTTCTATGTTATTTCATGATCTTTCCAGTATCACTTGGATGCTAACTTGCTCTGTTTTGTGTGTTTTTGGTTGTATGCAGGTGAGGGAGGAGTACATTCGGTGGAGCCGAGAGAGAGAGAGAGAGTGTGACTGGCTCCCAGCAGTACTACATGCACTTTCACAGGATGAGGAGGACACTCTTCAGAGGGCCGGGATACTACGTATCTCACGCATTCCACATGTTGCACCATCCAGTCACATTCTTTGTGACTTATTCTCCTATTGGGATGCTGATCGGAACACCTTCCGATTACCAGGGGTCCGCGGTGAGTGGACCATCACTTTGGAGGATGTTTATCGTATTCTGGGGGTTCCGATCATCGGGAGACATCTTACCCTTGAGACAGCAGGTTCACGGGCCCAAATAGCACAGTGGGCCACTTATATGGGAGATGCAGTTATCTCCATGGGTTCGAAGAAGGGGGTCAGAGTTCGGTCTATTCCTAGCTTGCCCAACCCCTTGATTCACCAGGCTATTATGGGGATCCTTGCCTCGAGACTGATCGGGGACAAGGGAGGAGACACACTGCTATATTGCTGGTCCCCCATCATTGCACAGATCGAGGGTCATGGCCAGATTTACGCCTGGGGAGAAGATATACTTGGGACTACCTACCATGACTTGTACAGGGTAGTCCGTTTGCAGGGGCAGTCCTTGAGCCACCCGAATCTGGTCATGAGTTGGGTTTATGAGCGCTTCATTCCTTATGGCAGAGGCGTAGAGGTGACAAATCTCAGAGATGTGAGGGCAACCAGATGGACATATATGTCGGTGCTTAGAGCACCTCATCATCCAGTTGCCTCTCTGACCACCAACGACATGGAGGCCACACCATATCAGACCATGGCAGGTATATGGGGCGAGGAGGCTCTTACTTTGATCTCCTGCTCCACCACAGGGCAGCTTATTGACATAGTGGGGCGAGTGGAGATACACCCCTTTGGCCGAGTTCCTCAGTAGTTTGTCCTACCTTACATGGGCATGCTTCCCTTGGTAGTGCCAGTATATAGGTCAGTTCGAGAGGCTAGAGGGGGTCCTAGAGGTCGGGGTTGGACAGTTGTTACCCCTGGCGTTCCTATTGCAGCGAAGTGGGTAGTACGTGCCCGAGGGAGAGCCGGTGCTCCTCAGGCACCCTTACTTCAAATTTCCGCGGGTCCTTCCCACAACAGCGATGACCCCATCGACATAGACTCTGAGTCTGAGAAGTTCACAGGGGGAGAGACAGAGGAGGATAGCGAGTCAAGGGGAGAGGATGATAGTGATCCTGAGTGGCATGATACTCAAGACATCATGTAGGCAGAGAGGGTAGAGAAGAGTGCAGAGAGGGTGACTCTTGTTTCAGAGGAGCCACTCTCCCAGGGCCATGGTGGGAAGGATGAGTCCATTGTGGGATGTTACGTCGCTCCAGCCATGGGAGGAGCACCTCAGTCAGCAGCGGCATCTGTGGCAGGTGCGAACCCTAGAGATCCATCCTGGAGGCCCGTAGATCCGAGTAAGTTATCGTCCCTTTGCTTTGAGTTAGGATTTCTTTAATTACCATGTCTCCTTTTTTTTGCACTTGTGTTTTATCTCTTGTTTTGTTTCTAATTTGTTTTCTCCTTTATTTGTAGAGACCGTCGATGAGTGGCGGGACCTGATTCGCAGGGTATGCACCGATACCCTGATGATTCCCATGGAGAGGACCCGTGCAGAGCTATCTGTGGATGTCGGGGAGCCCTCAGCAGTTGGCAGACATACTGACGTCTTTTCCCCTATCTGGCATGTGGCTAGGATGGTATTGACTCTCCATACGGAGTTAGCGGGGTATAGGATAGCCGAGCGCCTGATGAGGAGTCATTCTTGTGGTGAGACTGTGGCTGCCCCTCGGGATCCTGAGCCCTCCGTGCACTCAGAGCGCCGACGTAGCCAGAGTCCTAGGCATGGGCGTACACCTTCAGAGGGTTCTCATAGGGGTTGAGAAGCCACTTGGCTCCCCTAGATTTTTGCATGATATTTTTGTATATCTCGGGCTCTTTGAGTGTTTTGACCATGCTTAGCGCATGATGGCATTGTACAGGAATTTTGATCATTTATATATATATATATATATATTCTTTTTGGATCAAACCTTTGGTATTTATGGCTTTGTTTCCATTTCTGTTTCTTCATGTGAACTGTGATATTATGCTTATATGCTTTTTAGAATGTATGCCATGGAGAACAAATGATACAAATGTTTACTTTCCTTTTGTATTTCATGATGTTGATATATGATAATGTAGATACAATGTGATTTTGAATCTTAATTTATTTAAGCGATTTTGGATACTTCATGTTTGTTTTGGCAAAGTGGTGAAGACAAACTGGTATGATGAGCAGATAGACTTGCCCCTCTCCTAACTCCACACAACTACTAAGATGTGAGGGCTCATCACCGAGAGTTAGAAAGGGCACAAGTTATGAAATGTGTTGAAATGGTAGTGATGAGAGATAGACAAAGCTTTAATGGAACCAAATTAGGATGCTACAAGCCTACTCCAGTCGAGAGACTTCGTAGTTTTGGGATGCAACTTCCTTTACGGTTTATCTAGACTTAGATCCGTAGATGGCCACATGGTAGACAAAATTTAGGGTTTTTAGGATTTTTAATTCTCTTGGAATTTTGGACATCTGATTCATTTGTTTTTTAATCAAGAGTTCAAGATTTGAATTGTTTGTCTATGACCTTTTACGTTTGTCTGTCAAGAGGACCCCCTACACCTTGTCACATGCTACTAGTAAGAAGTATGGCCTTATCACCATAGGCAAGATATAGGGGAGTAAGGGCATTTCCATCCTTTCCCAACCCTACGTCACTAGTAAGAGACGCAAGCTCATCACCGAAGGTTGGTGGGGCAAGGAAATGTGTAAATTTATAATTTTCTGTTTGATTCTATATTTGACTTGTTTACTTGAGAAAAATGTCAGTATGTGCTTATTTCCAAAGAGATATACATACGAGATAGATGTGACACGATGAAGCTTCTAGAACAGACCATAGGCAAGACACCTATCCTAAGAAGAAACCAAAAGTGAGAACAAGCATGCAGATCTTGGTATGGTTACCAGTAAGACTTTGTCATTTCTAACTTTATTTGATGAAATGATTCCGAAATAGCTGATGATATCATGGAAATCAAGAGGTATGATTAGAATGTTTATGCCAATATAATCAAAAGTTTGTAATGAATTGCTTTAAGAATAAATTCCTTGATCACAAGATTTTTACGAGATAAATAGACAAAATGAACCTGACTATATGAAGATGCAATGTAGATATAATTATATAAATGATGCTGGGTGCTTACGCGTGGAATCGTTTAAGGTGCAAGGGAATTGATTGTTTCACCAAATTCCTCACCTTCTAGTGTACATAAGAGGTATGCACCATTTCCATAGTCTTTTGTGACTCGGTATGGGCCCAACCATTTAGGCCGGAACTTCCTTCCTTCGTCTGGTCTTTTTGTCGATCCGGTTGTCTAGCCTTAGAACTAGATCACCTTCATATATGTCGTGTTTATAGACCTTCTTGTTATACTGCCGGCACATCTGGTCAACATAGAATTTGTGTCACTATTCATCATCTAACCTAGCTTCATCTAGGCTTTCTAGTTGGGAGAGACGTGCTTCTCTATAATCATCTTCATCTAGAATCCCTTGTAATGAGATACGGAGACTGGGTATTTCAACCTCAAGTGGGAGAACTGCTTCTACCCCGATTACCAGCAAGAAAGGAGTGGCCCCTGTTGGTGTTTTTATTGAATTTTGGTGGGCCCATAAGGTCGGATATAACTTCAAATGCCAATCTCGTTTGTTTTCTTTTACCGTTTTAAGAAGAATGGATTTTAATTTTTTTTTTGTGGCTTCATCCTGTCTGTTGGCTTCAGGGTAATACAAAGAGGCTGTATGATGGCTTATTCTAAATTTATTACACAATTTGTGAACTTTGTCATTCTTAAAAGAAGTCCCATTATCTGAGATAATGATTTGCGGGACACCGTACCTGTAAATGATTTGGTTCAAAATGAACTTGGTGATTACAGAACCCAGTACAGTAGTAAGAGGCATAGCCTATACCCACTTGGTAAAATATTCGGTGGCCATGATTATAAAATTATGGCCATCTATAGACAAGGGAGAGAATTTCCCTATTAAATCAAGGCCCCACATAGAAAAGGGCCATGGGGTAGTAATTGGTTGTAGAGCCTATGCTGGCATATGGATCTCGTGGGAGAACTCCTGGAACTTATGACACCTTCGTACAAACTATACTACGTCGTGTTCTAGAGTAGGCCAGAAATATCCCATCTGATGTATTTAACGAGTGGTGGTATGGCCACCGAAGTGGCCTCCACACATTCCACTGTGAGATTCATGGAGAATCTTCTTGGATTCTTCTGTGTCGACACATCTTAGAAGTATTCCATCGAACGCTTTTCAATAGAGGACTTGCTCTATAATGACATATTTCGCTACAATAATGTGTAAGCACCTTATTTGTTGCAGAGTAGCACCTTCTGGATACGTATGGTCCATGATATAATTAATAATATCGGTATACCTAGGACATTCAGAGATAGGAGGTCTGGTTTCGATGTAATGTATGCATTCATCGGGAAAATCCAAATCTACTAGATCGCTCCGTTTAATGGATTATCAACTAACCAATCCACAATGACCTGTCCTTTAACAGACTTTTGATTTACGAATGTTAATTCAAATTTACCCATTAAGGTTATAAAGCATCCAGCCTTTTTAGACAAGGACCCCTGCATGAGGAAAGTTCGTAAATGCTCTGTCTTTACAATGGCTTTTGTTTCTTGATTTAGCATGTAATGTCTTAAGCGTTTGGTTGCAAAGACTATGGCGAGGCATCCTCATTCTACTTTCGTGTAGCGTGTTTCATAGTCGAGCAATGTCTGGCTAATGAAATAGATCGCATGTTCTCTCTTGTCATCGTCTTCTTGAGCTAGCATACAGGCTAGCGAGACATTTGTGGCCCGTGAATATAAAATTAACGGGCGATCTGGCTTGGGTGGCATTAACGTAGGTGGTGATAACAAGAAACGCTTGACTGCATTTAAAGCTTCATTTTAGTCTTCGGTCCAATCAATGCTATAATATTTCTTGAGTAGATTGTTGATTGGATGGATGGCAAAACTTAAATCTGGGATGAATCTCCGGATTGCACCAAGTCTTCCGAGAAATGACCTGATTCCAGATTCATCCGAAGGTGGCACCATTTTGAGAACAGCCTTAATTTTGGTTGGGTCAACATTGATCCCACGTGATGATATAATGTAACCTAGGATTTTCCCTCCTGTTACGCCAAAGACACATTTTTCTGGATTTAGCGTGACTCCATATTCTATTAAATGTGAAAGAATGACGTGAAGCACTTCCGAATTGTCACAACGCTTCTTGGCCTTGGCAAAAAATTCATCTACGTAGGATTCCACAATTTTATGAATAAGATCGTGAAATATATATGTCATAGCCCATTGGTATGTAGCACCAGCGTTCTTGAGACCAAATGGCATAACAACATAGCAATAAGTTCCCTAAGGAGTTATAAATGTGGTTTTAGCTTGATCTTGTTCGGATATTTTGATTTGATTATATCCAGAGAATCCATCCATGAGGGATAAAATCTCTAATCCAGCAGTTGTGTCAATAATGATGTCTATGGATGGTAACGGGAAGTCATCCTTAGGACAAGCTTTGTTAATGTCCCAGAAGTCTATGCAGATGCGTATCGTCCCATTCTTTTTTAGGATGGGAATGATATTAGATACCCACTGAGAGTAATCGACTCGTTTGATGAATCCTACTTGGAGGAGTTTCATTACCTCCTCTTTCACCATGAGAGCTACCTTGGGTTTCATTGGTCTCAATTTTTGTTTAATCGGCTTTGCGTCTGATTTAGTAATGAGGTTTTGTACTGCAATGTGGGGTGCAACTCCTTTCATTTCCTTATAATTGAATGTGAACGCCTTCTGATGTTCCTTGAGGATCCGAGTGTGTATTTCTACTTCTGATGGAGTTAACAAGGATCCTAACTTCAATATCCTTAGTTCATCTTCTGTTCTGATGTTAATATCAATTGTTTCTTCGATTAGAGAAGCGTTACCTTCTTCAAACTCAGGGGGGGCTGGGGGTAGTTCCAGCTCGTCTCCATTCTCGACTGTGTATATGTTGGGTTCCTTTTGTGGGGGAAGCTCTATCATGGGATTCCCGTAGTAGGAAGATGAATGCGGGATCAAGGATAAATCTACTATGTGATGGGTGAGATGTATTGCTGCATAGGTGTTTAAGTAATCAAGTGTGGTTGTCTCACTATCAATGTGGTCTAGGATAGTAGAATTGTTCTCATCTTTGTTCATTAAACGAGGGCTTGACATTTGTTTTACTAATGGTTTGGTATGAAGGGATACCATAAAATGGGTATTTTCCAAATCGCTGCTTGGAGTGAAGCATGACGCTGAGGTTGCTATTGAATCAGCAAGGAGATTTTGTTCTCGTGGGATTGCTTCAATCGATATGAAGTCAAATATTTTCTTAAATTCAATACAGCTATTTTGTAGGGCTGTAAGTTCTCGGCTTTGGTTTCATATACCTCAGTGACTTGGTTTTCTATCAATTGTGAGTCTCCTAACACCCTGATATTATTAGCACCAATCCTCTTAGCTAAGATGAGGCCAAGGAGAAGGGCTTCGTATTCAGCGTTGTTGTTTGTACATTCAAAGTTTAGTTTAAAGGAAAATGGTAGGACCTTTCCCTCGGAAGAAGTAAAGATTACACCTACCCTAGCTCCATTGAAATGGAGAGTCCAATATTTCGTTGGGAATATGGCTGTTCAGACATTTGTGGTGTTAATATCTTCTACTTCCACCATGCAGAGATCTTCTACTAGGAGAGAACAGAAACCTAGTGTGTGTCCCATGCCCACCGAATCAAATGGTAGGAACATTGGTAGATCCTGTTCTAGCAATTCAAAAAAATTTGTAGTAGTTCCTAATGATACTGTTTCTACAATCTTAACTTCATCCTTGAGGGCTGGGATATTCTTGACTAGGTTCGTAACTTCTAACTCGGTTGTAGGTATCAAATTTTCTTCTGGTTTCACGTCGGTTGGTTTATTAAGTTGGTTTGTTGGGGAGTTCAAACTCAGAGTGAATGCCTGGCCTTTTCTTGAGGTCTGCTAGGTGTATATCGAATGGTTTTGGATCACCCTTGGCTATGAATATCTTTCCTAAGTGTAAAAACCTTACTTCTTGAAATAGCGTAGAAGGAATTGCCTTTCATACGGTGTATCCATGGTCGGTCGAGGATCATATTATAGTTAGTTTCCCGATCTATAATATAAGACTCAGTCAGGATTGTTTTGGGTCCTAAGGTGACCGGTAGTATTATAGTTCCAATCGAGGTGGCTTTAAGGCTATCATAGCCTCTTAGTGTATTTCACGTCGTGGAGCAATTCGTTTCTCCATACCCTAGCTTTTGGAAAAAAGAAAAAGGGACTATGTTAACTGCTACCCCATCGTCAACCATTGCACGTTTCACATAATTGTTATAAACCCATACTTGTAAGTGTAAGGCTGGATCACCTCGGCATGCAATCTCAGTGTCTGTCGGCATTTTGTTTAGTTCAAATATGAATTCGGTGTCCCTATCCGGCTGCCCCGGAGGGTGGATATCAAAGTCTATATGGTTTACCTGTGTTTCGGGTGGTGGAGTGATGTTGATTAGATGATTTAAACCTAATGATTCTAAAAGAGTAGCCCTGTGAGCAGGGGAGTTCTTCAATAAATCAAAAAAGGAGATGTGCGAGAAGGTTTTTGTTAAATCACTAATTAAATCATAGGCACCCACGGGTTTTATTAATACTTGTTGGATATCGTCTATTTCTAGCGGGTAGCTTGGACTTAGCTGAGAGGAATACTCTCATGTCCTTGTTACAGCTTCTACGGGTAGTTTGGCGTCTAATTCCACTAAACCAACTATCTTGGGTCGTGGCTGACTTCCTAATTGTGGCGCAACTAATGGATTTAGTGAACTTGAGGCTTCATGATTGTTGTTTCATATCATCACACCCTTGTTTTTCCCATTCGGATTTAAGCTATTGTTGTTGTGATTTGGGAGCGGATCATTGAAGATTTTAAGGGTTGCATTCTGAGGGGAAACTACCCCTGTAAAAGTATTTGGTACTGGTGACATAGGATCTACCAAGAACATATCTATGAAAAGTTTTCTTTGTTCTTCTGGCAAACGTTGCATGAATTTATTGTAGTCATGGCACGTTCTAGTGTCATGGCATCAAATTTTGTGGAAACCACAATACGAGTTAGGATTGTAATTCCTAGTCTACTGGTTTGGTGCATATTGTGGCCCAAAACCTTGATCAAACCGTTTCTTATTAGGATTAAAGTTTTGCGTTTGTTGTCTTTGGTTTGAATTCTAGTTTTGATACCCAGTTGAATTTTGGCTTGAACCCTGTGCAAGGTTTCGCTGTTGTTGTTGTTATGGATGATTAAAATCCACTACATTGATTGTTGGGGTAAAGTTTTCGTTTCATTGGTTTTTTATTAGTGGTGGCGTATTCACAACGTTTACCTTTTTAGCCTGATCAGTTACTCCATCTGTTGTCACTCCATGATTTTTATTGAGGATTTTAGGTCCTTGATTGATATTTGTGGTAGTTGGATAAGTCATAGTATTCTGGTTGGAGGTGATTAACCTCCCGTTTGTTCCATACATCTTACGACCGCTATCTATTGCCACTTGATCTATTCGGAGAGCGCTCTCAAGTACTTCATCATAAGTCCTTAGTGGGAACTTCTAGACTTCTTCCTTCACTTCTCTACTGAGAGAATGAAGGAATAAATCACATAGTTCCATTTGGTCCACATTTGGAGCACTGGCTAAAGAATAAAGAACTGTACGCCACCTCTGGATGAAACAAGCAACAGATTCATTGTGTTCCTGCTTAATATGCAAGAATTCCCTGATTCCTATTCTTAATAGTTTGTTCATGTCAAACGCCTTAATGAACTCTGAAACGAATTGTTTAAACAAATGGATGGAAGCCTCAGGTATTCTATAATACCAATCAAGAGCGATGCCTTCCAAAGTTTTAGGGAATATTTTAGCAACAACCCCATCCCAAGGGAGTAGTTCTCGAATAGCTGTGGCGTAAGCCATGATATGTGCATTCGGATCTCCCTCACTTTTGTACTTGGGCAAATCGGGAAGAGGTCTTGGAAGCATGATGCTCCGTATGGTAAAATCTAAAGGCTCTTTCAAGTATTCTGAATATGTCCCTATCGCATAGGTTTCGACCATTGATGGTGCCTGTTGAGGGAGTGGAGGTGGAATGGGTTGTTGATATGGCGTAGCGTACGTGTTAGCAGAGGCGTAAGGAAGCCTCTGTGTTTGAGGAATCATGCCGGGAGAGGAGAACATATCCCCTTGTGGTGATTTGGAGTACATGTTTAAGTATGAAGGGGTATTGTCCAAGAATGGATTATTTTGTACTAGACTGGGAGGTGTTAGATCGGTGTTAGAAATGACGGTTCTAGTGGGCATTTTTTGTGAATACTGAGGGGTCATGCCTAACGTACCTATTCCTGTGAGAAGGTCTATTTGGCTAGGATTAGAATTTCCTACCTGCATGAGTTGAGAATGGTGATTTGCCTGAGCGAGTTCTAACCCCCTCATTTTTTCTACTAACGTTGAAATGACTTCATTTGGTGAAGTCATGGTGTTTTGCCTTAGTGGCGTTTGTTGTATATCATGGTGTTGTATAGGCATGTGATATCCTGCTATGAACTGATCGCTGCCTTGCCAAGTTTCCCTGAGGGCATTCCCTATATGTAGTGGCATGGAGGTATTTTCTTGAAAAGAGACCTTGAGTTGCGTTTGTAAACTCCCTATGGGTGGGTACATACTCTGAGAGTGTTGTTCATTCCTGGAATAATGTATCACATGTATATTATCTAAAACCAGGTATGGGTCAGCTTGTCTACTAATTTGTGGTCTCAGTAGTATTTGAGGAGATGAACTAGATTCTCCTGTGAGTGTCATATTGTTCGAGACTGAAGGCTCTATTTGTTGTGTTTGAGCGAGCTGATCCTAGTCCTCTGTTTGGAAAGATGAGTTATATCTGACCCTTGGAGATGGATTTTGTGTTGATAATTGGTTATTTGAGTAGTTTTCACCCTATACTGAGAGCGAGGGCAATTATTATCTATTCAGTTGAGCGTAGTATGCCTCAATACCTAAGAGAGGCCTACCATACGCATCGAATCCCGACATATTCAGGGGGTATATGAATACCTGAAGAATAATGCGAAGGAGCGAAGGTGATGGTGAAAGCTGATGAGGTAGTAAAGATGAAAAAGGTCGTTTAATTTAAAGGAACTAGTAGAAATCTGACTCCAAATCAGAAAGTAGAAAGGTTCAGGTCGGGTTCACCAATTTTGTACGATGGAAAAGGGACAAGCGAGCATGGAAATCTACAAGTAACTTTTCCTCGCACCCGACCTCCCGAGGTCGTGTCAAGATAGCCGGTGCGGATTGAATATGCGTGGGATGCAGAAAAACTAGTTAGGCAATCTGATGTCTTCGACGCACACTATTGGAATTTGTGAATCTAAGACAAAGAAGGCCCTCCTAACTTGAACTAGCATGATAGATCGATCAGTAAGGATGACTGCTCGAAGGGTCCAATCAATATCGAGCTCTGATGTGATTCGGTCTATGGGTTGTGGAATACATGGAAAATGACCTAGGATAGTTTCGTGTATGTCTCCCGATAAGGTCATAGGGCGGATGGTAAATATAATTGACTCTATGGGTGATTTTCTGGCCTAGTCCAGAACTCCTTATCTTCGTTAGCTGCTATGTCTAATAAGGATAACTGTTTGATGATGATAGGTGGAAGTGGAGTAGATCTGAATATTAATGTGCGTAGGCCAGCATCAACGTTAGATTGACCTGTGGGCTCATTGGGTTGTGGGATTTTTGGGTCACAACCGTAGATTTGTGGTTGTTGTAGACCTGCTATGGTCATGTGGGGAATCAATCTCTAATCTCTAGTACCCAATAGTCATATGCTTTTTCAGCCTCTATATTTAGAATTAACAGTTGCTTGAATTTTTCAGAGTGTCTCACAGGCGTTCGTGTAACTTGAATTCTTAAGCTGGTATCTAAGTCTGTGAGAGTATCTCCTGCATCTGGTTATGGGACCAAAGGATCACAACCAAATGTTTGCTCTCTTTCAAGCCCTTCCACAGTCATGTGGGTATGTATCTAGGGCAATCTGTAGTTTAGCTGAGTTGACCAAAACGTATAAGCTTGGTCGTCCTCTATATTCAACCCACTCAACTATGAGCTGATCTGTTGTAAGTTTTTCGTTGTTCAAAAGATTTAGATCCTAAGACTTTGATCAATATCAGTTATCGCTGTGACGAGAATGGGTTGGGGCACGATTGGCTCGAATACGTATTCCTTGGGCTCTCTAGGGCCCGTGATTGTCATACAAAAGCAACAATATAAACTAAAAGCAGCAAAGTAAAATTAACTATGCGAAGTATATTTATAGCATATATAACTTCTCTATTTTTTTTTGTATTTTTCTGATGAACTTTTGGAATGAAATTGAAAGAGTAACCTTTTATGCATCTAGAAATTAACAATTGATACTAATAACAGACTAAAAAAAACAAAGTAACCGAGTGTGGCTACTTGTATGTGTAATTTGTAGATCTACTCTAAACAATGAAATAAATGATCTAATCTATTTGTAAGACTATCGATCCTACCTTAGAAGTGAGGAATGAATCATAGTTTCTTAGAAACTATCAATCCCCATAGCTTCCCTGGCAATATCGAAAGTAAAATTAACTGAAATGAAATGATTATCTATTCTATTTGATATGCTTCTAACTAGAACTTTGAAAGCTAGAACCTTGATTCTAAAAAACAGTGGCGAACCCGATGGTGTGTGTGGCTTTGTCCCCTCAGTGTGATCTCCTCGTTCTTTCGTGCTCACGTGGATCTAGAAAAGCATGTAATGCTAGCATCAATAGGAGTAGGTATTGAAATGAAGACATATTTAGGATACAAACTGAATACAATGCGAGTAGGAGAGGGATAGCGCAAGAGTACAGAGCTTGGCTTATGCAATTCCTAGCGGGATTTATTGCAAGTCATGCAGAATAAAACGTCCAGAACCTGAAACTATCCTGTTTGAAGAACAAAACCTGCAACTTTAATGGATTCCTATTGATGAACAAACTATTTTACTCCAATGGATTGGATGAAATAACAACAGCATTTTCACAAGATGGATATGTGGCTTTCAAACAGCATAACAATGGTAGCTAAGCATGCAAATGAACTTAACTATGACTTCTAAGTAAAAAAAAAAGACTGAACTACTTGAAATAAGAAATTGAGAGGTAAATTTGAGGGGCCATTTGATTGAGCACAAGCCAACTATTTATAGCATTTGCATTCACCCAAGGTAAAAACCAAATTGAACTCTTAAACTATAAACAATGGCAAAACACTATTCCAGGGGACCAAAATCATTAATGCAAGCTCAAGGTGGTGAAAAAAGCTGGTGAATCGTTAATTTTTACGTGAGTCGCATTAAAAGAGCATTCTAGAAAATGTGTAAAGGACCGCCGCCCTGAGTAGGGTGGTGGTTAAAGGACCACCACCCTATTTAGGGCGGCGATCATGAGACCACCGCCCAGGCAGGGCAGCGGTTTCGTAACTGAAGAGAAAAAGGCCAAGAAAAAAGGGGAAAAGAGAGAAACAAAGCACACAGGAGCTAAGCGGGGGATGCGGGATGTTAACGCATGTTTAGAGGGCCTTTCCGGATCCTGAAAACCTTGCGAGGAGACCTGTATCATCATTGGGGCACATGTTATGCTGTTCCGGAAGTGCAGTACCCTCCAATTTTGGGTACGTACAATAACAACTCTGAATAAATTCCATATAAAATCAATGTAAGTTGGCCACTTAGCAATATTCTCAAACAAATTCATTCTCTAATTGATGAGATCTTGGAGAAATGGTTGGAAGAGATAGCGAATCCATGGTTGGTATATCTATGATGGGAGAAAGTTTTAAATAGATGTTTGAAAGTTTTAGCTCAATCAAAAGTAATGCATTGGGGGTGGGGGGGCACCGTAAATTGCATGTGTGGTCTAATATCAAGCGATGTATTAAGGTGGATCCATCCCTTATGATCAAACTTGTAAACTAATGGTCACTAATTAGTTGTGGTATTTTAAACCACATGCCCTAGGTGCTACTTCGTTATTTGGTTCCTACTTAGGTTCATGAGTAAGTACTTATTTCCTTATTTAGTTCCTATTAGTAATTAATTGAAATCTAAAGATGACTGTGTAATTTTTGATATTGTGGAATAATGTAACTATCCAAAAAAATGTCAACAAAATAAGTTAGATATTTTGGTTGGAGTTATGGATGTCTAGGCCCTTGAGTGGGTGCTCTCGTGTGGAGTATACATCATGTTTTCACTAGTGTTTAGCATTTTTTACCTTCCACACTTCCATTCTTAAAACACATAACAATGTGATTACATTTATCCATAAAAGTTATGAATCCAATAAAAATAGGACTTTTCAAGTTGGTGGCTATCAAGAAAAAGTTAATGTTTAAAAAACATTACACTAAATAGACAAGGTGGCGATGGTAAGAAACGTGACATGTCAAATCCTTTATACAAGAAGAAAAAAGACTCAACTTGCATGATGACACTTGAAAAATCCTCAAGCTCGTTGGGTGAATTAAGGTGAAAGTGAAATGTAGATAAGATAGTGCCAAACATATCAATGGAGAGTTGTGAAAAGTGGCTATTTGATGGATTTGAAATAAACCCAAGTTTTCAAGCACCGTGTAATATTGAGATGCCATCCACAAGGTATAGTATAAGTATAAAGAGCACCAAACATTACAAAAAGTTATGAAGGTTGAAACAAGTCATGAATTCAATAACAAATTGAGTTGTATGTGAACCAAAGAGATGACATGCATCGAAAATTTTGATAAAACATTTTTATTATAATACATTGCAAAGAACATGTTTGTTTGACATGAAATCCTTTGTTGAATAAACTTAAGACATCACAAATCATCTTTTTCTTACTTGAAGAAAATTACATATAGCAATGATTTTTTAAAATTTTCAAAGGTTTCTCCGTGTGTAGGCCAATATCAAATAGAATAAACTATAGTAACCATTTATTCTGTACAATGCTAATTTATTTGTACAAGGTCACAAATTTGGGAAGATATTTTGATATTTATCTAGAAATTTTGATTACAAGATACTTAAAAGAGTAACATTTCTTTAGAATTTTTTAATATTCCTTTACCTTAGTGGAAACCACACACCAGCAAGTTGTCCCTCGATTCAGGATTCGGTGTTCACTTTCTAATAGAATTTGAAGACTCCAACCTCGATAGTTTTTTGGAACTCTCAACTCTATTGAGTGGATTTCACATTCTTTGCAACTCATATTCCCCAACATGGGTTCTTCATACTTGGATGAAAGATTCTCTCTTAACCTAGACTCATCAACTCTCAACACAGTCTGGCATCTTGTCTCTTGCAATATCTCTTAAACTCTTCAAAGGAGACATCGTAGTCATAGATCCTACAGAAGCACATCTTGTTGTAGAAATAAACGTATTCTACTGTCACTTCAAAGACTCAAAATACTTTAAACGAGCATGTGATATGTCTCACTCTATCTATTTTTTCCATACGTCTATTTTATAACAGTCTAGAAGGTTTGCCAAATCTTTCATCCCAATAGAGCCTGTGACTTTTCTGAAACCTGCAGTGTAAGGAATTTGATTTAAAATAAGGGCTATATATGAATCTATGAGTAATACTAGATGGATCCGAGCATGCAGGGATTAAAAAAATGTTGAAAATAGCCAGAAAATAGGAAAACTTGTAGATGGCCGTCAAACCGTCAAATTTAGCATAGTTGGAGAAACATCAGGAAGGGCCTTTCCCATAAGGGAATGCCTTAGGTGTAATTATTGAGCAGTATGGGGAAATGTTATGATTTTAATAGATTTAAATTGATTTCCATTAAAAAAGGGTTTTTACTTTGAATTGAGGAAAAAAGATTTCATTGTACAATATAAATATTAAATATCGACATTTGTTTCAAAAATTAAACCATTTCATACCATTCATTGGAGGGTAAGGTGATGATGGCATGGGAGTGCATGTCTTGGACAAAGTAGAGCTACATTTCCAATGTAGCATATACTCTATACTAAATGTAGTGACCTCCATCCAAACTACATAAGAAATACATGTATGGTCATCGAAAACCGGTCGTCTAAAAATGTTTTGAATTGAGTCTCATAGTGATTCAGGGAATTTAGTCAATCAAAACAATACAATTTTATTAGTTTTGAGAGAGATATTTATACAGATATTGATCCACAATATATGGGATCTAATCCCTATCCTTATCCTCCCACAAATCACTCCAAACCGTACAAACAAATAAAAAACTACCCATTTATTTACCTCATGGTATATTACTAATTACCATGGAAACTCTAATTTCCCAACATTCTCTCCCTTAGAGTTGACATGGGTAGATACAAAACACAAACAATTTAAAAAAGATAATCCTCATCGCTTGAAAAATCTTCAGTATTAGCATGTGTGTTTTGTTCTTCAGTATCATCTTCTTCAGTAGCCATGGCCTTGTCGGATAGTTTTCCATCAAGTAGATCTTTTGCTCTTTTCATGCAGTTGAGAATAACATGTCCTAGCTTCCTACGATAAAAACATATACAGTTTTTGATATGTTTTGATCTTTTATAGGAATTACTTGATTGACTAGCTAATGCTGCTTCTTCTTCATCATCATCCTTGCTTTCCGTATCGAGTAGCGTTGCTATTATGCTCTCCAAGCTTGGATTTAGTTTACTTAAAGTAAACACCATATTGGACATAATTTTGGGCATGCTATTTAGTAATATGGCCTTTGCATCATTGGGTTTCACCTTTTCGTTAATGCCATCCAGTTGGGCCATTAGAGAGCGGAACTTGCTGATATGAGATACAATATCTCCTCCTTCTTCCATTTTCAACCCATATAATTTCTGCTTCATATTTATCTCTGCATTGTCAGTTTTTGATCCAAATAATTGATTCAATGCTTCCCATATTTCTTTGGATTATTTTTTGAAATCTACATGATGTAGATACGGTTTGGATAATCCGAGGCCAATAATGGCCAAAGCTTTTTTATCTTTGAATTTCCATTTTTGGAGTGCGTCTACATCTGTTGGTGCAACCGATCCTCCATCAACAATGTCCCAAAGATCCTTTTCAATCAGCAACAGTTGGATTTGGATTTGCCATGTATGGAAATCCTTTCCATTGAATTTTTCTATCTGGTTCATTTTTTCCATTTTTTTTTTTAAATACCAATGAAAAAATAAGAAAGTAATCTTTAATTACTTTCTATAATTTAAAAGATCAAAATTAGTTTATGCAAGACAACAACCCAAAAAATTGATTTGAAAGATACACGTCCAAATCTTGTAGATCTGTCCTATGGATCCGCCTTTCATGCACAGCTAGGACCGCTCGCTGCAGATCTGTGAAGTAATTCAAATCTAATATCTGCCTTTCATGCACAGCTGGAACAAGTCGCTGCAGATCTGATATGTGGATGTCAGATCCGTTCAAGGAACACGTGAAGAATGAATATCTTGGACGGTGGACCTCAGAACTCCATGCATGTAGTGAACTCACAAAAAAAATACAAATACAAACTCGCCAAATCCAATCTGCGGAATATATATATTCAAATATCAAAAAAAGAAGTTGTGGGATGCTGATCTCAAGATGCGATGTACATAATGACATGGCAGGAGCTTGATATTTGTTCAACCATAGGAATGACCAATGTATTCCTTAAACCATGTAGATCCAGATCAGAAATAACAAACACATGTACGCAGCTAACACAGAATGTAAAACTGTTAAGCTATATCAATCGACCTCCTCAAACTGTACATAGCTAACATAGAGTGTAGTATGATGGACGAATTTCAAAAACAAACGCCTGCAATTTAATTTTTTTTTTTCTTCGAAAATAATATAGCCTCCATGCAAAAATAATATATCAATAAATAATATTTCTAAACATCCTTTTCGAATGTGAATGGGATCAGCACATGGTCCACATTACATTACCATTGACAAGGAAAAGGAAGACCTTTCGTATATGAAGAGCCTTCGCACGTGGTCTACACTGATAAACTCTATGTAGATCAAGGCCTGAAAAAATTTTAGAACAGAAGCCTGCTCTGATACCAAATCAGGGAATTTAGTCAATCAAAACAATACAATTTTATTAGTTTTGAGAGAGATATTTATACAGATATTGATCCACAATATATGGGATCTAATCCCTATCCTTATCCTCCCACAAATCACTCCAAACCGTACAAACAAATAACAAAATACCCATTTATTTACCTCATGGTATATTACTAATTACCATGGAAACTCTAATTTCCCAATAGTGATAAGGACAACTTGGATTGATGACTTCAGTCCTCGATGTGCATCTTGTAAAATAAATAAATACACAACAGAACGTTTATTGAAGAAGGTGTTGATTGAAAAGAGAGATAGAAAACATAAGATCGACCCAGGAGATAAAAAACGTAGTGTTGTTTCTATAATACAGATTGTCTATTAAGTTGGGAAGAAAGCCATTAGGAAAGCGCACAGACTTTTGAAAAACACATTTGTTGAACCTATTACATACATAACATCTTCCTTCATCAAAGAAGGATATTAAACACAATGAATGATAGAAATTAAAGTGTGCTAATGAAGTTGATCAGATGGTAGTGAACCTAAGAGGAGATTGAAATACACACTAACACTGGAGAAATGTTGGATCTATAAATCAGAGTTACACTCGCTCCAATTAGACTTATGTGGTTGAAAAACATGGTGTATTTTTCAGCAATAATAAGAGCTAATATGAGGCTTATACCTTCTCATGTAGCTATTATGATTTATGCACTCCCGATAATTGCACAAGCTAAAAACATATGCTAGCTGACAAGGTGCTATTGAACTGAAGGGGAGATTGAAAAACACACTAACTATGAAATTTAATAATTTCGGTAGAAAGCTTGGATAGAAGAAAAACATACATAGTAGATTTTTCCATCAACACAGGAGATAAATATAATAACTATCATAAATTACAATGTTCTCATGATGTTAAGTAGATGCTAGTGATCCTAAGAGGAGATTGAAAAACTCACAAACTCTAAAATAGATCGTTCACTCGAGAAAGGTTGGATATAAAATAGATTTTCAATCACTCCAATTGGGTATGTCGAATCTTTCTAAATCATTGTAAGAGATTAAACATGATGATTCTGTGTAACACCCACTAAAATAACCCACTTCAGACCCAAGAATAACCTAGAATTAGTTAGGAAATTTATGGAATAATTTTTTTTTAAAAATAGTCCGCAACTAGGTTATAAGACAACAGTTGTCACTAAAAAGTTCTAGAATAATTATAATCCACTAGAATATAATTTTCTTTTATTAACAATAATTAGAGGTCAGAAGGTCCAAAATTTAGGGTTAGAAAGTTCAATTAGGTTTAGAGGGTAATTTCTCACCATACCCACTCTCTAACAGGCTTAAAGATTCAACTTGATTTTTCTCAAAATTAATTCATTCAAAATTTTCCTAAATCATTCCCATCGGATAGGAAATTTCCTCACCTTTCCATTGATATAAAGAAGTCCTCGTAACTCCCCATATTTCTCAAGTTATGGGCCGGTAGGCCTTGGAGTGAAAATTTTCCCCAAGATCGGGCTTGCGAGCCCAAGGGAGAAAATTTGCCCCAAGGGCAGGTCTACAGGCCACGTGGAGAAATATTTCCTAGAGGAGTCGGGTCGACAGGGCGGTAAGAGAAATTTTGGAAAATTTCCCGCGCAGGGCGAAAAGCCAACATTGTGAATGTGGGGAATGTGGGGCAGCAACGATGAAAATGATTTAATGCCCTAAAGGTAAAAGCGGTAAAATTCACCCGCGCCTCCACCGAAGCCTCACAATGCCACGTGGCAGCTCCTGATTGGCTACAGGCAAGTGGGGCGGTGGGGAAAATTTACAAAATTTTCCCAAATTTTTCTGAAAACATAAAAGGCAAAAAGGAACCCACTCCTCTGCCGATGCCTCGCGATGCCACGTGGCAGCTCCTTATTAGCTATGGGCCGGCACGGCGGCCAAGAAAATTTAGAAAATTTTCCCCAAAATGTTTTTTGAAGCACTAAGTAAAATAAAGATCTGCCCCTTTGCCAATGCCTTATGGTGCCACGTGGCCACCTCTGATTGTCTGCGGGCTGGCGGGGCGGTGAGGAAAATTAGGAAACTTTTCCCCAAAAAAAATTTTGAAGCGCTAAGATTAAAAATGGATCCATCCCTCTGCCAATGCCTCGTGGAAACCTCTGATTGGCTGCAGTTTGGTGGGGCGGTGGGGTGGTGGGGAAAATTAGGAAATTTTTCCCAAAAATTTTCTGAAGCACCAAGGGAAAAATTCAGGCACGTGGGCAGGCCAAGGAAATTTTTCCTAATTTTTTTTTATGCCAAGTGAAGGAAAAAATTCATAATGCCATAAATTTTGATAGAGGGCTCACTTTTGGGAAAACGAGGAATTTATGGAAATCTCTTGACGTCCTCTATACTCAAGAATCATTAAATTTGGATTTTGATAAAGTTTAAGGGGTAAAGTTTGAAAAGAAGATCTGCAAGCTTTTACAGTGTAAACTAGTAAAAAATTAAATTATAAAATTTGTTCAATTTGATCTTCTTCGTCTTTCAACATGTCAAATAGACATGGAGAATCCTTCTTAGGTGGTTTTAGGATAATTTTTTGAGGTATATCTATTTGATTGAGTTCCAATTTGAAATTTTACAACTTTGACAACAAAACGACTGTGAAATCTTTGAACTCGATTTTGCCAGGTTTTGAAAGATTTCTTTTAAGTATTTTTTTCTAATTGAACTCATTTATATCCTGACATATTCAATTTTAATGTTTCATTATTATTTCTTGATTGCAGGTTCAGTTTGTGCATTTAGGATTAAATAAATTGCTAGTTTGAAAATACAAAATAGAGATCAAATTTTAAAGGGTTTACTTGTTATTTTCTTCTTCCAAGTATTAGAATACGTTCCAATTCTAATGTAATACATTTAGTTGATCCAATTCAACTATTCAGAAGCTAAAATACATTTCTGATTTCCAATTTTCACATATTTCGAAAGACAGAGTATTACACTTCTTCATACACTTTTCTTTCTTTCAATCAAAGATTACAACTCACATTTAGATGATTAAATTCAATACAATGATGCAATTTGAGGAAGGTTGTGCAATCCTTTCTTGATTTCAAATAAAAATTTAAATCTTTTCTTTCATTCTTCAATTTCATCATACAGAACACAATTTCTTGCTTCCAAAATATTGGAACAGGGTATGTCTCTTTCACATTTCAATATACAACTTGCAAATCAATACAACATCTTTCCATTGCAAAACATTTACAAGTTAATCCACTTCAAGTGGGATAGGTTACAATAAAATTTATCTCAACAAAGAATTGTTCAACTGTCTTTTTCTCAGCTCCAAAACAACAACATGCATACTTCTCATTCTCCCAAATTGTGATCACATCAAGAGTAGGGGAAAGGCAACGATCTCCACCCAACCAGGAAATCCAATGAAGAGGAGAAGCCATCCTTCATCATTGGCCCCCGAGCCCTAACCACAATGTAATAAAATATGTGATCCAACTCATGGCAACAACAGACTTCCACAAACACACAAGCAATATTTTCACAATAAAACACAGTCCAAAATAGAATATAGTTTACAACTACATTAAAGCATGAAAAAAATTACTGAGGCTTCATCCAGCAAGCCAAAGGAGCAAGAAACTATAGGGGATGCTTTGTATGCCTCCCAAAGGGGAAATGGGTATCACCACCTGAATTACAAACCGCAAAAATATAGTATATCAAAGCCCTGACATTCCTTATACCTCCCCCAAGTACCCCTTATTCCTCACATTTGTTTATGCCTCCCCAACCTCTTATGGCACCCAATAACGAGTAAATAAATGTAAGCTATTTCTTTGTAAGGTGGAACCCAAATCCCAACTCCCTCCACCCTTATGGCTCCCTAAAACACACTTGTGCCTCCCACAAAATAAACCCCATAGTCTTCTCCTACACCATTCCTGGGCCATCTACCCAATAACCCACAACATATCAAAACATTCACAAATTAACATTTGCATTTATAAAAGAAGAGTATTTCAAGAGCCAAGCGCTTACCTCTCCATGATGGAGTTTCCCAAGTTCCAAACAACAGTTGTTTCCAAGAAAACAATCCAAAAACCCACCACACAAAAAGCATGCAACAATCTTCAACCTTCTCTAAAAGTAAGAGCTCCCAAAACAAAAAGAATTTTTCCCAAGAATGAAGTCTCCCAAGTTGAGCAACCCAAAACAAGGCAAGCAATTCAAATTTTATAGAAGAGGGAAGAGAAGAGGACGAGGTGGGTCCATGTAGGATGCCACATCACACATCCTCAACCCCAACCCAAAATTCAACTTCATTCTTCAATGCATAATAAATAGGTGGGTGAAAAATATGACATTTTACTTACACACTCAAATCCAACCCACACCCCAGAGGACTGAAATTAAATCATGTAAGAAAAGTGCAATTAAAACCTACAATTTTCCTTCACAAAAAGCATTAAAAAGGTCTAATCTCAACTCTTCAACCGTAGGTATAGTTGGTAATTAAATTTAAGATGTATGGGACAAGTTTAAATTGTCCTACAAACCTCCAAAATCAGCCTCCAAGGACAATTTCGAATTTCCAAGAAGGTGGAGTGTTTCACATTCAAAAGTTAACTTACACATCTCCTTCAACACTTTAATTCAAGGCCAACAACTCTATTAATTACTTTCTTATGACATATTTTAATTTATTAACTTAACAACATGATTACTCACAATAATTTACCATAATTAATAAATAATGAAAGGGGTAAACACATCACTTAATAAACACATACAAACATCAATAAAAAGGAACCAAATAAATAAATACACATAACCCTTGGTTAGATGTAAAGGTGGTCCCCCCATGGGAATCCCTAACAATCAAACACAAACACACAAACAATACAAGTTGACATGATGACCTTGTTGAATTCATCTAGAATTCTAATTTGGTTGGTCTCCAATCCCCCGATGTTTGTTGTGATATTTTTAACCTACACAATACAAATACCCCTTTGGTCTTGTGGCCATATCAAAACATCCAAATGAATATAATATAATTTCAAAATCATCAATATATATCTAAATCATAACGACATCCAGACAATCAACAATATCACTTACAATTTCATCAGCAACTATATAATCATCAATTTTAAATTCAATTATCTCGGTCTACTTAATATATCCAAATATCACATGTCCTAACAACATCCACAAATATATATATAACCATGTCCAAAAACATGTCAACATCTATATAAAATGTCTCTAATAATAATCATGCATCATATATGAATCAGAGTCAACAATAATCCATGATCTAACATCTAACACCATACTAAATCAAAACTATAATAATGTCCATAATATAGTCAGCAGTATCATGATCAATATCAAAAGTGTCAAAGGGAAGTGGGCACTACATTCCCCTCCCCTTAGACTTGACTTCCTCTTGGAAGTCACTGGAAAGAGAGATAGGAATAAATGCAATAGAAAAAGGATCACTCCATTATGAGATTGTTTGCTTCAAACAAGTGTGGGTCTACAGAACCTAAGTTTTGTCCAATGTAATTCAGCAAGAAGAAGGGAGATTGCAAGGGATGATTTATAAACTTTCTGCATGCAAGGCTATGAAAACTTAAATCTAGAGAGTAAATTTACGCTATCAACCAAGATACCACACATAACAGTATAACTTGAAGAGTTCAAAAGAGTCTTAAGAGTAACCACCAAGTAGAGGAATAATAAGGATAATTCCATGAGTTTGAGAATGACCACATAGTTTCCCAAGGAATACAACATACTACAATAATAAAAGTTGAGGTCTCTACTAAGTTTAAGCCATGATTTCAAGGTTCGTTGTCTAGACAAGGCTAGCAAAAATAAACTATGAACAAATTTACACGAGGAACAAGTCTACTCAAGGTCCCACAATTTTAGGGTCACACAGGATGAGGTTAATCAACAAGGACACCTAAATCAGCAAAACATTTAAAATCAAGGAACTATTCACGGAAAGCGCTTTTATAACTCGAGAGGGTACAATTAACTTTTCATGGTAATACAAGTGAACTCAAGACCACAAGTTTTCCTATAGTTTGATTTTTACTCTTTTGTTTTAAGAATTGAACACACCATACCAACCAAATCTAAAGAAGTCTACCGTTTAGAAAAAGAATATATATATCTCCCCTAGCAACTAACATATCAATACAAGTACCATACATTATAACACAATGGGATTTATTTATCTTATTTCCTATTCAAGCTCAAAATAACCATAAAGAGAGCACAAGAAACACCAACGACCACTCAAGGTCACTAGGGAGAAGAATAAGTAACACGAGGTCCAACTACAATCCAAGGGTGCATCATATCAAAAGTGAATAGCATCATCTCGCACTTTCCATCCTAATGGAAAAGGGGCAACAATAACAAGGTGACCTAATAAAATTTGAAGAAAAGAAGACTTCCCAAAGTTATTTTATATCCTTAACATATGTTGACTTTAAATTACAATAACTTAGGTCTCCAAGGATAAGACAACATGCAAGGAGGTTGCTTCTTAAACAACAGATAAGTCTCAATCCAAAAGGACCACAACTCACACTCATTGAGCTACAGGACGATAAGGGTATGATGACCCAAAAATCCCACAAGAAAGGCACATACATCTATGAATAAGAAAGTACTAAGCAACTAGAACACATTGCTATCCACCAGGTGTTTCACAATTTCAGGTAGGTGACAAAACTACAGGTTCAACTATACATTGCACTCAATACACATAAATCTTACTTATTTTATAACTCAACTAATTCAAGTGAAACTTTTTAGTTTCATTTGCTAAGCACATTCCTTTATGAGTTTTCTTAATTAAACTTCCTCCTATTATGACATCGTAACTTTGTGTTAGGACCACTAAGGGGGCATGATATCACGCCATTCTGTAAAGGCGGAAAATCGAAAAAGTATTTATTTTACTCCTAGGGGAGGTAGATGGACAAATTTTTCCTTTTCTGTTCTTCTACATTTTTTTTTTCTATTAATCTACCAAGGTTAAAGTAAGAACATTTTCTCTTTCTATGTTCCAATTTATTTGTTAAGCTTCAAGGCCAAATCTCTTCAATTATAGTTTTATGATGTTTGGGTGAGTCAAATTTTCAATTAAAAATTTAATGAGAAGGAAGGGTAAACATATCACACTGTTACTTTTATGGGAGAGAGAGGTAAATTAACACAATAAATTTTTAATTCTAAGGAAAACAAGGGACATTCAACATAGAAAACACATTATTAATTATGGTAAGAACTAGGAAATAATCAACCAACATGGATCACAACAATATTTCGAGATTTTTTTTCCCACTAATTACAAGTATCATAAAACATTCCTAGTGGGTTTCTAAAAGTTCTCAAAAGAAGTTACAAGGAAGGCCCATTAAGGAAGCATAATTACTTTTACTGATCTACTAGGGTTTAACAATGTTTGTTGTTTTGGCGAAAACATTTTACTCACCTGATAAGACAAGGAAAGTTTTCAAATCTACACCCATATTACCACAGGATACCACCAACCAAGCAATCAAAATGACAATGAATATTTTAACTATAAGAACACCACATACTCGCTAGAAAGCATCAAATGTAAGTAGACAGTCAGCTATCTATTCAACATGGCTTTACAACCAAGAGTTACAGTTTTGCAAGATTAATCACATTATAAAATACCACCGAGATTAAATTATCAAGGTCTAGTTACACTATCATCACCAATTTCATGGTCCAAAAGACTCAAAGCATCCATAAGTGTCTCCATGTAATCCAAAATTTATAAGGTCATAGAGTATTATTCATAGTAACAAAAAAAAAGTGCGGGCCCAGAAAGGGTAGACTTATCTATAGGTCAAGAGGGAAAACATGGGGAAACTTAATTTACACACAATACTCAAATGGGATTAAATCTAACCATAATTACCAAGATGCATACAATCCTCAAGTCACTACTTAATATAATGAAATGAGGAACTCTTGATACAACTTCGCATGCCATCAAAGAGAAGCCACTACCAGACAAACACTTTTCCACTAACATCCACAGCCAACCAAAAGCAAACCGATCCCACCATAATTCATCAACCCACAATTAAACACCTCTACTCCGATGAGGTTCAAGCTCCTACCGGATTGTAAGAGAATCACCACCACCGCTAACAGGCTGCCAACTAGAATGCACATTCACAACGAACTCTCTTCCCAACAAGGTCGAGTAATGAAAAGTCCACTCTAAGATCCTAGATACTCTCAAGGTTCCGTGCATCTAAAACTAAGGCATAACTTTAAGCACCTAAGAGGACATTCAAGACACCTAGGGTGTACCCCCATATGACAAAATGTATGAATAAAAGTAGCATCGAACCATCTCATCATCATGCAAGAAGAAATCCATGTAACGTTTAGCTAAGCAGCCAACAACATAACGATCTCTGAGTCACCAATCAAAATAAAGTCTAAGAAATATCGGCAATCAAGGAAAGTGGCTAAGTAGCCGTATTGCAAAGTCTGAAAATTCTTACAAAAATATAAATAACTAGAAGAGCCTCGGAGCTTCTCAATCCAATCATAAAATAAGATGCAGGTCCTTGATAAAATGACACAAGTTTACGAATGTAAAATACAAAATGATTAACACCACATTCACTCCGCAGCCCTTCATGGCCGCCAATAGGGGTACTCTACCTCGAGGTTATTTCCAAGGACACATGACTGCAGAAATTGGGTCATAAACGACATCCATACTTAATGTTAACTCTACCAAACTGGTAACAAAATGAAAAACTGACAACCAAACCAACTTTCCTAACTATTGAAGGAAGGAAGCTCTAAACAGCTTCTAATTAACTCTTCCTGATCCTAGGACACAACCTCTATTGTCCAACCACAAGATTCACACCATGTCAATTTACCATTCCAACAACTCCAATAAGGAAGGGTCTCAACAAAGGGCTTAACACATCATACAATTAAATCAAGTCTTAGAGACTTGTAAAACAACACATTTTCAAAGGGGAACCAAGTGTCCACTAGGATCTAGAAGTTCTCAAAGGATCTCATTTCAATTTGACATTCTTAGTTACCCAGATTCAGACAAAATGCCACTGAGCATGTACAATAATTCAAAAAAATTATTATTTTAATTTTAGTTGATTTAAATAAAACTATTAAAATCCAAGATGCAATCTCTGATTTCTAATTTTAACGTATTTAAACAAAAATAGAGCTCTGTACACTTCATTTACACTCATTTCTTCCTTACAAACAGAGATTTAAAACTCATATTTAAATGATCAAATTCAATACTACAATGCGACTTGAGGAATGTCATGCAATCTTTTATTGATTTCAAATAGAACTTTACATCTTTTCTTTCATTCTTCAATTTCATCATACAGAACACAATTTCTTGCTTTCAAAATATCGGAACAGAGTATGTCTCTTTCACATTTCAATATACAACTTGCAAATCAATACAACATATTTCCATTAAAAAACATATACAAGTTCATCCACTTCAAGTGGGAGAGGTTACAATAAATATTATTTCAACAAGGAACTGTTCAACTATCTTTTTCTCAGCTCCAGAACAACAACATGCATACTTCTCATTCTCCCAAATTGTAATAACAACAAGAGTAGGGGAAAGGCAATGCTCTCCACCCAACCAAGACTTCCAATGAAGAGGAGAAGTCATCCTTCTTCATTGGCCCCCGAGCCCAAACCATAATGTAATAAAAGATGTGATCCAACTCATGAAAACAACAGGCTTCCACAAACACACAAGAAGTATTTTAACAATAAAACACAGTCCAAAACAAGATGTAGTTTAGAACTACATTAAAGCATGCCACACACATTACTAAGGCTTCATCCAGCAAGCCAAAGGAGCAAGAAACTATAGGGGATGCTTCGTATGCCTCTCAAAAGGGAAATGGGTATCACCACCTGAATTACAAACTACCAAAATATAGTATATCAAAGCCCTGACATTCCTTATGGCTCCCCCAAGTACCCCTTATTCCTCATATTTTCTTATGCCTCCCAAACCTCTTATGGCGCCCCATAATGAGTAAAGAAATGTAAGCTATTTCTTTGTAAGGTTGAACCCAAATCCCAACTCCCTCCACCCTTATACCTCCCTAAAACATGCTTGTGCCTTCCACAAAATAAACCCCATAGTCTTCTCCTACACCATTCCTAGGCCATCTACCTAATAGTCCACAACATATCAAAACATTCACACATTAACATTTACATTCATAAAAGAATAGTATTTTAAGAGCCAAGCTCTTACCTCTCCATGATGGAGTTTCCCAAGTTCCAAACAGCAGTTGTTTCCAAGAAAACAATCCAAAAACCCACCACACAAAAAGCATGCAACAATCTTCAACCTTCTCTAAAAGTAAGAGCTCCCAAAACAAAAAGAATTTTTCCCAAGAATGAAGTCTCCCAAGTTGAGCAACCCAAATCAAGGCAAGCAATTCAAATTTTATAGAAGAGGGAAGAGAAGAGGATGAGGTGGGTCCATGTAGGATGCCACATCACATATCCTCAACCCCAACCAAAAATTCAACTTCATTCTTCAATGCATAATAAATAGGTGGGTGAAAAATAAGATAGTTTACTTACACACTCAAATCCAACCCACACCCCAAAGGACTGAAATTAAATCATGTGAGAAAAGTGCAATTAAAACCTATAATTTGCCTTCACAAAAAGTATTATAAATGTCTAATCTCAACTCTCCAACTATAGGTATGGTTGGTAATTAAATTTAAGAGGTATGGGACAAGTTTAACTTGTCCCACAAGCCTCCAAGGACAATTTCAAATTTCCAAGAAGGTGGAGTGTTTCACACCCAAAAGTTAACTTACACATCTCTTACAACACTTTAATTCAAGGCCAACAACTCTATTAATTACTTTCTTATGACATATTTTAATTTATGAACTTAACAACATAATTACTCACAATAATTTACCACAGTTAATAAATAATGAAAGGGGTAAACACATCACTTAATAAACACATACAAACATCAATAAAAAGGAACCAAATAAATAAATACACATAACCCTTGGTCACATTTAAAGGCGATTTCCCCCCATGGGAATCCCTAACAATCAAACACACACACATGAACAATACAAGTTGCCATGGGGACCTTGTTGAATTCATCTAGAATTCCAATGTGGTTGGTCTCCAATTCCCCGATGTTTGTTGTCATATTTTTAACCTACAAAATACAAATACCCCTTTGGCCTTGTGGCCATATCAGAACATCCAAATGAATATAGTATAATTTCATAATCATCAATATATATCTGAACCACAACAACATCCAAACAATCAATAATATCACTTACAATTTAATCAGCAACTATATAATCATCAATTTTAAATTCAATATGTCCTAACAACATCCATCCATATATATATATATATATAACGATGAACAACAATATGTTAACATCTATATAAAATGTCTCTAACAATCATCATGCATCATATATGAATCAAAGTCAACAATAATCCATAATCTAACATCTAACACCATACTAAATCAAAACTATAATAATGTCCATAATATAGTCAACAATATCATGATCAATATCAAAATTGTCGAAGGGAAGTGGGCACTACATTCTGGGCTTTCAAAAAGGTCTCTGAACATCTGAATGATATGTTTAACACTTCTAATGTATTATATGATATCTAGAGAATGTAGAGAACTTTATGGGACCAAAAACTAATAATTGGAGCTCATTTTGGAAGTATCTTTTCTGGAGCTTGTTAGTAAAATATGCACTTTGCACTTAATTTTGTTAAACCAAGGTGGCTTCAAAATGAATGCGATAGAAGTTTTTTTTGGTGGAAACCAAAAAAACTAAATATACTTCATGATTTTATATACACCAATGATAAGGTTTACGATGGTAGATTCTATTTTAGAGATTCCAAGGCCTAGGGTCCTACACTCTATGATGCACATGGGCTCCACTGACACCTGCCCCTGCTCTTGCACCTGCAATGTGATCCAATCCAAAACATGAGAGGGATCTGGAATATATCTCCTAAGTACAGATACATGAAAAAACTCACGCACGTGAGACAAGATGGGTGGCAACGCTAGATGCTAGGCCAAGGGACAGATACACTCTAGGATCTCGAAGGGACCCACAAATCTAGGAGCTAACTTAGAGCCTTTTCCATAACGGATAGGAATATTATGAGGCCTGACATGAAGAAAAAACTTCATGCCCACATCAAAACTATGATCTATCCTCCTCAGATTTTCATACTTCTTCTTTCTATCCTGAGTCTCTTGAAGTCTATGACGAATCAAGACAACCTGTTACTCCATATCTTGTACCAAATCTAGCCCAAGATAAACCCTCTCCTTAAATTTGTCCCAACTCAAAGGTGTCCTAAACTCTCTGCCATAGAACACGTGAAAAGGAGACATGCCAATCTTGAGAAATGGATTTGGCTCTTAGCAAACTGATGTATGCACTTGTATATATCATTGCATCTAAAGCGTATTTTCTTATATTTAGCAATGTATAAGGTGAGATATATAAAAGGGTTTCGGGCACTTTTGAGAGTGCTTACCGCTTATATTGGTTCTTCTTTATAAGGAGTTTGAATGAACTTCATATACGCTTGTTCCAACATTTCTTGAGATTCTTTAAGATTTTCTTTATCTTGTCCATCTTCTTCAGCCAACTATTTGAATTCTTTAAAGGCATTAAATATGACGTTTTGGAGAAAATTAATTCTATCTGTATGCAATTACTTTCTAAAAATAGGTGGAGTAGATTCAATATTTATACACTGCTTCTCTGGTTCAAGAGTTGTTTCCTTAGGAAAGTGGAAAGGGAAGAGCATTTCTGTCCTACCACATCCTCTTTAGAATCCTGATGAGAAATCTCCTCTGAGTTGTCTTGTCTTGGGAGTTCTTTAAACCTCTTTGAAAGTTTCAAGGTATTCTTCTTCTTCTTTTTGTTGTTGTTTTTTCTTAAGAAGGTTGAGGTTTATTCCTCCTTTTTTTGTTCAAGCTCAAGATTCAATTGTGCTTGATGTTTGAGCTCAAGAGCAATAATCTGTTGATACAAATATGAATTTCTTGTAGTTTCCCATGGAGGACATGTATCATATTCTTGTTGGGATTCATCAAGTTGGTGAGCTAGTAATTTTTAATTTGGAGGAATAAAAGGATGAGGAAAACTTGATAACATATTATACAAGTAAAAATGGGCAGAGAGTCTTACTCTGAATCTGTACTGTCTAATTCTGAACTAGAATTAGCATCCTTGATTAGATTTATGTTTCAGTTTTCTTCATCAAAACTATATAAGATGTTTAAACGTTCATAGCCAAATCTAGAAGTGAAGAAATTTTTTTCTTCATCAATATGATTATCTTTGAGAAAATAAATTTTTTCTTTACCTTTAGTAGTGTCTTTTTTGGGACACTTGTTAGCATAGTGATCACCTTTGCGAATAAAGAAAACATGTTTTTTTATTCTATTCCTTGATATTTTCTGAAGAACCTTTTTTTCTAGAGGGTGAAGAATACCTAAAGGATTTGTGTTTATGCCATCCTCCCTTCCCCTTTCTGAATGAAGATAATTCATAACACAACTTCTTCTTTTGCTTAGCCACAATTTTTTAAGATCTACAGCCAAAAGGATCATTGTCTTGTAACTGACAGAACTCTACATCTGCCAAATTTTTAGCTTTGGAAGCTTCCTTCCTGTAATATTTTTCTTGGCACAAGTGAGCATTAGTATCATTATTAACCTGATTAATGGTTCCAAAGATAAGAAGTTCAGTAGGCTTGTGTTGAAGATCTTTCTTGTATCCTGTGGAAAAGAAATATGGGAATGATTCAATATAACTTATATTCATATTAGGATAATTAATCCTATAAGAATTATAATACAAATTATGCATATAGCATTGGTACTATTTTTACCTGTTTCATATCACAGATTCTAGCTTTCAAGAATAAGGAGGTAATCTTGGATTCTTGTATTCGACTAAACAATCATGTCATGTACCATCTCTTTTATCTCTGTTGGATTATCGCACTCAACTTTGTATGAACTAGGTTGGAGAGTTTGGGTATGAACAATTTTGTGTAAAGGTTCAACAAAATGAGAGGCTTCCCCAAGGGTGTATATGCCTTATGCGTCTTCTGGCGTCATCTTATCCATGGAAATCTTGTTAGACGAAGAGGCAGGCTTAACTTAGACACACTGAATTTTTTAACTACATCATACCAGGAGATTTTTAAGACCAAGCAGGGACTTCTGGTTCATGTGGCTTGGTTAAAGAATGGATTTCTTCAATCTTTTCAGAAATTTCTGGGATAAGATCAACAGACTATTGGAATTTTTCAATATTACTATGTTGGTCAAAAGACTGTTGATGAAGGATTTTGTTCTAGTTAGCATGCTGTTTATAACAGGTGGAGAGTTTAGATCTGATTTCCTTCCTGTTATCATCAATAATTTTTACTATAGGATTAGTATTTTCTACAATACTTTTTGAGATTTCTATGGGAAAATTAGGAAGGTCGGCTATGGGCCAAATTATATCTTCAATAGAAGAGGAAATTATTTTAATAGGTTGAACAATGGATTCAAATGAGGTAGATACATTTTGAATAGTAGTATGAAGATCATCTACTTTATGATTAAGCATTGAGATATATACTTTGATCTCACCTTTGTTATAGACCTCCATTGCTTTGAGTTTCTTCTCGATCTCCAGGAGAGTTTCTTCATGCTTCTTCAAGGTTGCATGAACATCTTTCACGAATTTTTTTTCCAATTGAGCATCTTTGAGGATTCAAAGTGCTCAATTTCTTTGTTGACTTCCTGCTGGTACTAAAAAGTGGCTTTTTACATTCCATCTATAGAAACAATCTCACTATCTTCAAGAGGGGGAAGATCCACAATAGATCTTTCCATATTGAATTTTGTAATCATATTAATTACTGGACCATTTGTGGGAATATACTATTGTCTTATCATTTGTTCACAATCTTAACACCATAGACGATCAGAATTAGGATCATGGATTAGACTATCATGATTACAGACAAAGACTTTATCTTTTTTCATTTTCTCTTTGGCTAGTTTAGTGGAGAAATAAGAAGAACTTGATCTAGAGGAAGAGGCATTGGATAGAGAAGAAGGGGTTTCCTTTTAACGGAAGGACAGAGAAATTCTATGGTTGCTTTCAGATACATTGGTGGCATTTTGGAATGAAGGTTGTCCTTGACGTAGAGCCTTTTTGGACAAATTTCAATCTTTAGGAACCATTATATCAACCCAGGAAATGAGTTCTGGTTCTATTTTACGAGACTCTAAACTAACATGACTCGCCATGCTACTACCTTTTGTTAAATCATTTTTTACTATAGGATGTAGGGTGTTAACAAGGCGATAGATAATTTTATAGTGAATGGCAAGAGGGCATGAGCCAAGCTTCATATCGATGCTTGATGTACCAAGATGTAGATGCAATACTTGCTTTAAAATATTATCTTTGTTGATACCTATAGGATAATTTGGGAAACCCTCAAAAGACACTTGACCATTATGCATAGCAGTGTCGAATGCGACTAGAAAATATTCCTTAAAACTATTATGTCTCTAGTATAATAAACAACACAAAACAGATGCATTGAGACCACGATGGAAAAGAGGAGAAATGCCAATTTTAACACACCCTATGTGCACAAACTTATAGAATTTTTGGAATTTTATAAAATTAATATCCTTAGGATCAATTAGAGGAATATCATACTCATGCTTATCTATTTGGGAAACTTGTATGACAGATTCTTTAGTTCTAAATGCAAATGCAACAACTAAGTGAAAGGTAAACAACTTAGCGTAGACTTTATTGTAAGAGATCTTGGGCAATCTCCATTCTGCAAGTGGCTCTATTTCCTCTTGTAAATATGATGTAGAATTTATAGTAAACATGTCAACTACGCTGACCAAGTCTTCTTCAGCTTCATCTTCTTGCGACAAGAGTTGGTCTATTTGCTCCGTTATGACATCTGGTCCCACTTTGCGACTTACGGTATCGGCCTAAAACTGTCCATTATGCAACTTACCAATGGCTTGACTTTTCACGCATAACAGTCAACCAAAAGACAAAATGAAAACAACAACTAACTAGTACCGAGCATGATGAAAAGAAGAAGTATTGTTATAGAATGAGAAACTAAAACACTGGAAGATAGAATTATAGTTATTAGAAGAGATCTTTACAACCAGATCTGTTGCACTCGGCTATGAAATAGAGTTTTGGTCCAAATTTCTAATATTTTATATGAAAGTAATAGAAAAAGAGATCCTTTATTTTTTATTTTTTTAAAATGTCGAAATGCACATAAAGAATTTATAATTTTGATTCCATCTTTAAAAAATCTTCTTTCGTTCTTTGAAAAACAAACTCTCCAAACTCCATGACAAAGTTACTACCTTGCTTTACAAAAATACAGGTCATGATTTCAGCCAATTATCTCAGCCTGCATTTTTCTCTAAATTAGGAATATATTGGATGAAATAATTATTGTTCGAAAAAAAATGGAGATGAATCGTCAGCTTACAGACGCTGAAAACGTAATAGACATTTAGTGCACTGGAACAAACTGCTCTGAAAGTCCACATCGCCACACATGTTACACTCCATTGATTCCCTGAAATTAGATTTTGTAATATTACACTTAATAATAGTGAGGAATACGAGAGTTAGCTGTTAAGAAAAAGTCTAGCCTTCCATTATATGGAAAAAAATATTGACTAAATTGAATTGTTGGAAAATATTTATGGCATAAGTGTGTTCGAATGTTGGATGCTATTCTGCGAACTGTTTCATGCGGTGACGGAAATAGGTGAAATACGTGTTTCACACGCGTTAAGTACACTTTGCCTACATTATTATCCAAAGTCTGAAATTCGAACTTCAAAGGTTTGACATTTCAGAACTCTCAAGCCAACTTGAGCGATGAACAGTAACGACAATCTCCGAAGCGTAAACTCTTGAACCTTCGAATCCCAAAAGTATGAAATTTCAAATTTCAAAGGTTGCGATGCATTGTCAAAGTTCGAAAAGGGGCAAATTAACCAGTGGCATTTATTGCAGAATGGCACACTCCTCTTCAAATGGCCATAACTTTTGACTGGCAGCTTAGATTTTTACAAAATAGGACATTTTAGGAAGCTCTTAGTGTCCTCTACATAACTACGATTGGTTTTCTTATTTTTAGTGTGACTAATTATTTCAAAATGTGTAAATATAGTTCCTCATTTTAGAGGGTGTTTCCAAATTTCTCACCTACCCAAATGATGAATGTATGGGCTTCCTTTCTTCTCCAACAAGGAAAAGTACATGGAGGTATGGGTTTTATAGTGGCACCTATCATTGTTGAAGGTGATTTTAATGCATTTTTGGGTGGTTGAAGCAAGATTTCGAATTCCTCTCTCTCCTATCTCTCATTCTTGCTATATATTGTAAAGAGGGGCTCATTTCAAAAGGTTGGATAATCTTCCTTTACACACTCCCTTATTCTCTTTTCTATAAGTGAATTTATCGAGTTCAAACCTCCCATTCATGCTATAATGAAAATTAGTGCCTCTCGGCCATTGTAATGCACTGTATCAAATCTATGGAGAAATAATATAAGTCTGTGGATGAAGTGTTATGTTTGTGGAGCCTATTTTCATGTTTTTCGGTCTTTTGCCCATTGTTTTGAAGTGTTATGTTAGGTTTTTCGGTCTTTTGCCCATTTTTTTGATACCCACGGTTTTTTGCCCTTGGTTTTGATACCCACAGTTTTGTATCAAACTACTTAAGCAGTTGTCTATTTATATGGTCTTATGCATATGATAGATGTACAAGCAAATGTATTGCAAATGTGTTTTCAATTCGGCTGTGAATTCTGTAGAGTTTGTTGAGCATAGCTCCAAACGGATCTGGGTATTGTATTGAGAGAGTGATGGCTTGTAATAAAATATGAGCAAGTGATACTTGGTGGACGTAGCCCAAATTGGGTGAACCACATTAAATACTGTCTCTTTGTGTTGTGTTATTTTATTTTGTAATTTTATTTGAGATCTGTAATAATTTCTGCATATTAGTTTCTACTGTTGCGATTTAGTGAGGGATTATTCCGCATATTTAATCCCTTATTTCCTAACAATTGGTATCAGAGCCTCGTTTGGTTTGCGGAAGTGTTGAATCGTAGGGAAAGTTTTATCTTGAGTGGGAGCTATGGCACATGATGGAAGATCTAGGGTTGATAAATTCAACGGGAAGAATTTTAGTCTTTGGAAGATGCAGATGGAAGATTACCTTTATCAAAAGGATCTTTATACTCCATTGTCTGAGAAGGTGAACAAACCCTCGAGTATGACAGATGCAGAATGGGATTTGTTGGATCGGAAGGCACTTGGAATGATTCGGCTGTGTCTTGCATCCTTACCTATTATTTAATGTTTCAAAGGAAAAGACTACAAAAGATCTAATGGATGCATTAGGGAAGTTGTATGAAAAACCCTCTTCGTCTAATAAGATATTTTTAATGAAAAAGTTGTTTAATATGAAGATGTCTGAGAATAGTTCAGTAACAGATCATTTAAATGATTTCAATATGGTTGTGAATATGCTAGCTTTGGTTATAATAGAATTTGATGAAGAAGTTAGGGTTTTTTTAATTCTATGCTCTTTACCTGAGAGTTGGAATAGCCTGGTAATGGCGGTAAGTAAATCGGTTCTAGCTAACTCGAAGTTGAAGTTTGAGGATGTTGTAGGGGTGATTCTAAGCGAGGAAATGCAAAGAAAAATCTTCGGGGAATCTTCTATTTCAGGGAATGCTTTGACAGTGGAAACTAGAGGGAGACAAAAGAATAGAGGAAACCGTGGAAAATCAAAAGATCGGGCAAGGTCAAAATCCAAGAACAAGATTGTGTGCTAGAATTGTGGAAAGCCTGGGCATGCAAAGAAGGACTGTTGGGAGCTTCGGGATAAGAAGAAACAACAAGAAGAAAATAAGGAGGCAAATGTGGCAACGGGTAATGTATGTCAGGATGCTTTGATTCTTTCTTTGCACAATATTACTGAATCTTGGGTTTTAGATTCAGGGGCTTCTTTCCATGCTTCTCCACATAGGCATTATTTTGTTGATTATGTTCAAGGAGATTTTGGGCATGTTTTTCTTGGTGATGATGAGCCTTGCAGCATAGTTGGAAAAGGTTCTGTTCAGGTTAAGATGCAGAATAGGAATACTTGGCTATTGAAGGATGTCAGACATGTGCCTACATTAAGACGAAATTTGATATCGGCAAGGCAGTTGGGAAGTGATGGTTGTACTGTGATATTTACAGCAGACTCTTGGAAGGTTACTAAGGGTGCTCTTGTGGTGGCAAGAGGTAAGAAGGTTGGAACCGTGTATTTAACCACTTATAATACTAATGATTGTAATATTGTGGCTTCAGATGCAGATACAACATTATGGCACTATAGGCTTGGTCATATGAGCCATAAGGGCATGAACATCATAAAGAAGAATTTTCCTGGATATATAGAAACAAGTTTGGATTTCTGTGAAAACTGCATATATGGGAAACAGAAGCAAGTAAGGTTTCTCAAGGTTGGACCTACGAAGAAAGAGAGTAAGTTAGAGCTGGTACATTCTGATGTGTGGTGGCCGGCTCAGGTATCATCTCTTGGGGGTTCAACTTATTATGTTACTTTTATTGATGATGCAACAAGGAAAGTTTGGGTTTATTGTATTAGACACAAATCTGATGTATTTGACACTTTTGTTAAATGGAAAGCCTTGGTAGAGAATGAAACAGGTCTTAAGCTAAATTGTCTCAGGTCAGATAATGGAGGTGAGTATTGCAATAATGAATTTAATGATTACTATTCTAAGAATGGAATCCACAGGAAAAACACGGTTCCAGGAACTCCACAGAAAAATGGGGTATCAGAAAGGATGAACAGAACAATAATGGAATGTGCTAGGAGCATGAGATTACATGAAGGACTGCCTCTTTCTTTTTGGGCAGAAGCGGTGAGCACAGCTGTGTACTTGATAAACAGAGGACCCTCAAATGCTTTGGATGGAGGCATACCTGAGGAGGCATGGTATGGTAAGAAAGTTGATTATTCATTTCTTATAGTCTTTGGATGTGAGGTGTTTGTTCATATAGACAAGGATGATAGGACCAAGCTAGAGGCTAAATCAGAAAAATGTACTTTCATTGGTTATGGAGGTGATGACTTTGGATTTAAATGTTGGAGTATTAAGGACAAGAAAATCATTCGGTCTAGGGATGTGGTCTTTAATGAGAAAGTCATGTATAAGCAACAGTTGTAGGAAAATAGGGAAGAATCCAATAAAGAATATGCAGTGGTAGAGGATCTTCCGGATGGGAAAGTGACCCATGAATCAGTTCAAGAACCTACTCAACAGGAACCCCAAACTCCTACAGTGAGGAGGTCTTCTAGGGTAAGAAAAGAACCTGAACATTTTTCTCCTTCTCTTTATTATTTATTACTCACTGATAGTGGAGAGCCAGAGAGCTTTGATGAAGCAATGCAGGTAGATGCTAGTAAGAAGTGGGAGCAAGCCACGGATGAGGAGCATAAGTCTCTCACGGAGAACCAAACTTGGGATTTGGTGAACCTACCGGAAGGCAAAAGAGCATTGCAGAACAAGTGGGTGTACAGAGTTAAAGATGAAGGAGGAAAGAAAAGATATAAGGCCCGGTTGGTGGTCAAGGGGTTTGCATAGAAACAAGGTATAGATTTTGATGAGATATTTTCTCCTGTAGTAAAAATGACTTCTATTAGAACTATTCTTGGAACAGTGGCAGTAGAAGACTTGCACTTAGAACAGTTAGATGGAAAGACTGCATTTCTCCATGGTGATTTGGAGCAGGAACTATATATGCAGCAACCAGAGGGCTATGAGGTCAAAGGTAAAGAGGAGATGGTGTGTAAACTGAAGAAGAGCTTGTATGGCTTGAGACAAACTCCACATCAATGGTATAAGAAGTTTGATAGCTTCATGATGGAGCAAGGTTATATTAGATGTCATTCTGACCATTGCATGTATACAAAGAAATTTGAGGATGGAAGTTATATTATCCTATGTTTGTATGTTGATGACATGTTGGTTGCAGGTAAAAACATGCAGGAAATAAAAGTACTCAAGAAACAGCTAAGTGAATCCTTTGATATGAAGGATTTGGGGGCAGCCAGACAAATCCTTGGTATGAGGATAACTCGGGATAGGATCGAACGGAAGTTGACTTTATCTCATGAAGAGTACATTAAGAAGGTATTGGACAGGTTTAACATGCAGGATGCTAAACCGGTTGGGACTCCTTTGGCAGGCCATTTCAAGTTATCAAAGGAGCAGTGTCCCATGACAGAGCAAGAAAGAAACCAGATGTCCAAGGTACCTTACTCATCAGCAGTTGGCAGTTTGATGTATGCTATGGTGTGCACTAGGCTTGATATTGCCCATGCAGTGGGAGTTGTGAGTAGATTTATGAGTGATCCAAGTAAAGAACATTGGCAAGCAGTAAAGTGGATCCTTTGGTATTTGAGAGGGACCGTGGGGACAGTTTTGTGCTATAATGGATCAGACACCACTTTATGTGGTTTTGTAGATTCAGACATGGCTGGAGATGTAGACAGCAGGAGGAGCACGACAGGTTATATTTACACTGTAGGTGGGACAATAGTGAGATGGATTTCATGACTACAGAAGCTGGTGGATTTGTCAACCACGGAGGCTGAGTATGTTGCTGCCACAGAGGCAAGCAAAGAGATGATTTGGTTACAACAATTGCTTGAGGAGTTGGGGCATAAGCAGGAGGAATGTAAGCTGCATAGTGATAGTCAGAGTGCTATACACCTAGCTAAGAACTCTGCTTTCCACTCCAGGACGAAGCATATACAGTTGAGATATCACTTCATTAGGACAGCTTTGGAGGAAGATAAGTTGAAGTTGGAGAAGATTCATACCAGTCAGAATCCTGCAGACATGATGACCAAGGTGGTCACAAGGGATAAACTAAAGCTATGTTCAGCTTTGGTTGGGCTTCACGGATGACAGTGAAGGGTTGAGAAGCTTGCTCAGAATGGAAATAAGTCTCCAAGTGGGAGATTGTTATGTTTGTGGAGCCTATTTTCATGTTAGAGTGTGGTACACCTTCTATGTGTTACACTCAGGTATTTTTACGGTGGTAACCGTTATGGGCTGTTTTTGGGCCCATGGTTTTTCGGTCTTTTGCTCATTGTTTTGATACCCACGGTTTTTTGCCCTTAGTTTTGATACCCACAGTTTTGTATCAAACTGCTTAAGCAGTTGTCTATTTATATGGTCTTATGCATATGATAGATGTACAAGCAAATGTATTACATATGTGTTTTGAATTCAGCTGTGAATTCTATAGAGTTTGTTGAGCATAGCTCCAAACAGATCTGGGTATTGTATTGAGAGAGCGGTAGCTTGTAATAAAATCTGAGCAAGTAATTCTTGGTGGACGTAGCCCAAATTGGGTGAACCACGTTAAATACTGTCTCTTTGTGTTGTGTTATTTTATTCTGTGATTTTATTTGAGATCTGTAATAATTTTTGCATATTAGTTTCTACTGTTGCGATTTAGTGAGGGATTATTCCACATATTTTATCCCTTATTTCCTAACATGAAGTTCAACCCTCTCTTGTGTTCATTACATTCTCCCGATCTCTCATTGAATTTTTTTGTTAACTGTGCATGTTAAATTGTGTTGCATATTTAATGGTTTGTGTTTAATGGTGAATGAATTCAAAACAATTGGTTGACTTGTGGTATGTATTCATCCCCTTAAAAATTATTGGTTGTCATCTCCAAGTAAATGTGTTCAACAATCCTTTTGGTGCATCACCTCATGTAGATTAGGTTTAATTTCTTTCAATCTTTCCAACCCTTTCTCCTTGGCAAGTTAGAGCAGATTTTAGGATAGATCCTATACAATTGGAATGTGTGTATCAGAATAGAAGAATGGGAACCAACCTTCATCTAGAGATCTTTCCTCATTGTAAAGTCCAACACTTTGGGAAAATCTCCATGTTATGCAATAACACTAACAGTTTCAATCTATCGAGTTGCAACAATTAGGGGTGTTGTGATTACGCATCAACAATCCCCTCTTTCTCCTATGTCGTTACAGCCATCACAATCTCATTTAAGATCTTCCAAATGAAAAAGAGTGTTGACCATCGAATAGGAGGATAAATGAGGTGAAAAAAGTGTTATTGTAGAATTTTTACATCTAACCCCCTTTTTTTCAATGTTCATGTTTGTATGATATCATAGGATTCCCTATTACGGAATGGTTTCTCTAACATCTTCCATCTTGTTCATGTGCTTATAAAAAGTAATGAAAAAATATTCATTTTGTGTGGTTGGAATCACAACCTTTTCTACATAGCTGATCCTATCTTTGGACATACAATTGAGAGTTTGTATCAAACAACAACAAATGCAAATGTACATGTATAGGAAATATTTCGACGAAGGTGCTGAGTTCATCAAACTATACACATATGATATCAATAATCTTCTCGTGGATCACAACTCTCCTTGAGTGATCTCTCACCTTGCTATTAGTGATTGAATACCATGTCACTTTTCCTGGAACCATAGAAGAAACTCCTTGACTGACAAGTATGTATATGGATGCTCATCAATGTTCTTATATAAGTATTATAGTAAGTGCTAAAATTCTTTCTCACACTCTTGGAATACATATCATTTTTTTTCATTTACTCTTCATAATGATTTCAAGAGTGCTCTTTCACTGTTGCTTATTTTTTATTCATTATTCTTGTCTCTTGAAATTGTGTAACTTTGTACAACATTATTTCTTCTTAATTTATTTTTGATGCTCAGTGATGAATTCCTTCTTTCAACACATAGGCACACACAATGGTTACTCATTCCATGACATGAGCATGGTTAGAATTTCCAAAACTTACGTGTTGCACGTGACCTTCCCCTTATATTGTTGTTATTGCTACTCTTTTCTTATTTTTTAGTGATTCTTTGATTATGACCTCCTTTATTATCTTTTAGGTCTCTATCGTGTGTGGACGTTTATAATTTTCATGACAAGGTTACTACCTTGCTTTACAAAAATACAGGTCATGATTTCTACCAATTATCTCAGCCTGCATTTTTCTCTAAATTTAGGTCCTGATTTCTACCGATAGAGACGACTGTGCCCAAATTTCGCGAAATTAATTTGACCACTTTTTTTTTTTTTACCATTTTTCGTGCAAGATATTATTGCAATTCTTTGCAGATACGATTGCAATTCTTTCTTTTCTTTTTTCTGTTTTTATTCCTGACGTATACGTCAAAAAAGTGAAGACTTTTTTCTACATTACTGAGCCACTAAAATAGTATGAACTAACAATTTGTATTGGCTCCTGCTAATCAGATACCAACATGGAGCACGACAATATGGAATGCCACCACTTGACCTGCTTTGATGATAATCATTGATTCCTTATTATTCGAAATGAAAATACAAATTATTAAGTATTAAAAAACACTTTCCCATGCATGTAGATATATTTTTTAATAGTCCCAAGAGCCAAGTCCAAAGTGGATTCGGTATATTCATAAAAGAAACAGCCAGCCCTTAGTTGGTTTTGACATTATTGCATGGAAAATAGCTTATCTGCATTGAAAACCATAACAGTCAACACACAATTTCATCAAGAAGTCTATATCTCCTCCTAACTTTTCTATCATTGCAAATTAAATCACAAGCCTTGTTATTCAGCTTTTTGGGTATCTCTCTATCAATGTCAGCATAACAATTTTTCAGTTTTCTCTTCACTTCGCCATTATGGGTCATGCTCAAGCACTCTTTGGACCCAGAACAATTCCCCATTCCTTTCGAACAAACTCTGATAAGCTTACTATTGGAGCCTGCCTCCTGAATATTGTAGCACCAGTCACAAATATCAGCTGATACATTCTCAAAATATGCTCTGCTGCAATATCTGAGAGAAAAAAGCACTTGAAGATCAGTTGACGGCTAAGAGAATATACGCCATGAGATATATCCATCACACCCTTCATTTTTTCCCAATAAATTAGAATACAGTGGATGAAGCTTATCTCTAAAGAAGAATAGTGAAAAAAATAGCAATGGCGAGATGAATTGTTATCTTACTGATGCTGAAAACAGCAATAGGCATTTAGTGCACTGGACTCCATTGATTCCCTGAAATTAGAGTTTGCAATATTACACCTAAAAAATAGCCACACATCGCCACACATGCTGCACTCCATTGATTCCCTGAAATTAGAGTTTGCAATATTACACCTAAAAAATAGCGAGGAATACGAGAGTTAGCTCTTAAGACAAAGTCTAGCCTTCCATTATATGGACAAAATATTGTCTAAATTGAACTGTTTCATGCGGTGACGGAAATAGGCTAAATACGTGTTTCACACGCGTTACAGACACTTTGCCTACATTATTGTAATAGGCTTGACTCTTGCAAATTAAGAATTTGACAATTTGTGTGTTTCTTCCGTTTGGGAGAGAGATAACCATACTCTGGCTTTTTTTTTCCGTATTTTCTGTAAAATATATGAACATTCAAAGCCATCAAAATCGCTTCATGGAGGCTTACAAATGTAATAAGTGGTTTAACACGTTCCTCCATTAACCATTCTAAAGTACGAGCGAAAAGTTTGCCCAAAAAAAAAAGTTGTCGGGTTAGGATTCTTCTCACAATGCAAACCCAATTTATCGACCATCTCATTTGAAACCATGTTCTCACAACTACCACCATCAATAATAACATTACATACCTTTCCTCCTGAAGTGCATCTTGTTCTGAAAATATTTGTACGTAGCCATGCATCCCCCTTGACCTCCTTTCTTGGAGCAATCATTGTCCTCTTGATCATCAGAGTTTCTCCAACATCTGGTGGAATTTCGAGGTCATGTTCATCTTCTACTTGCTCAGCTTCAACAAGATTTACTCTTGGAGCATCTCCTTGCCTTTAGTCATGTGTATAAGTATGTGGGCATTCAAAAGCCCGATGCCCTTCTTCACCACATTTGTAACAAACAAATGGTCTTCGTTGAGCCTACCATCCTCTATCGCCAGCATATCCTCTACCCCTAGAAAATCCTTTGCCTCTTTGTTGATTCTGGAAATCTTGTCTCGTATCCTCTTGCTTTTCCGATCCACGAGATGATTTCCCCTACCTTGGCTGAAACCAGCTCGTCCTTGAAAGGAAGATGAGGCCCCCCCTATTCATTCCAGGTGATCACCTAAAACTTTGACGATTTTGTTTTTCCTCGGCCTTTAAGGCTAATTGATAGGCATCCTCCATGCTTTTAATCCTATGCATACTTATCTCATCTTGAATAGAAAATTTTAATCCATTAACATACTTCGCAGCCATTTGTTCCTTAGTTTCTTCATGCTCTACATGAATGGACAACTTATAGAACTCATCTGTATATTCTTGCACTTTTTGTAAGTTCTGTCTGAGATTCTGAAACCTCCTGTAAAGGGTTTGTGCATAATCCACAGGTAGAAACTTATCTTTTAGCTTCTTCTCCATCTTACTTCATGTCCTAATTCTTTCTTTCCCCTTTCTTGACCGCTCTTTCTATAGGTGATCCCACCATAACATAGCATGACCTTTCAATTTCGTACATGCAAATTTTACCTTCTTTTCTTTTGACATAGCCTTCCACTCAAAAAAATTTCCCATGCTATTCAACCAGTCTATCAGCTCCTCTGGTTTTAGACTACCACCATACACTGAAACATCAACTCTTATCCCATCATTCTTTCCTTCTAATGCTCGAAGCATCCTTTCTTCAAAAGCTAATGGTGGTGCTTGTGTTTCCTCCTCTTCACAAACTTCTTCTTCATCTATGTCATCTCCACCTTGATTTCCTCTTTGGGTTATCATTGCAGCAAGCGCATCAACTTGTCTCTGTAGATCTTGCATATTTCTATTCATCTGGGCAATACCGCCTCCTCTTCCTCTTCCTCTTCCTGCCATTTTTAAACAAAATACTTCGAACCTGCTCTGATACCAGATAATGTAGCCAAATTAAGAACAACTAGATAAACTGCAATAAAATGAACTCCAAAAGAAAATAGATCTCCTTCTTCATTCCCAAATAATGAATTACAATGTTTCCTAAATAGGAAAATAACTCCCAACTCGAGTTTCCAAGTAAACTCTAGCTAACTCTGACTAAATCTACTCTAGGTGGCGGAAATTACTATTGTTAGCAGTTTACTAGAACCTGCTATTCTTAGTAAGTTCGCATGCTTATTCCTACGGGCACAGAAATTGCCACGCATCTTCTACATCCCTAAATTAGAGGAATTGCCAACTTTCTAACTCAAAATGCAATTAATAGACTAAAATTAACTAATGCTCAAAAATAGGGAAAAATCCAAACTATAACTTAAATCCTAATTTTCGGCCTCAAGATGGCGGATTTAGGGCCTGAAAACATGCCGAAAACTTGCCCCAACTAGTAGGGCCGGTTGCCGCTACGTTCGTCTCATCAAAACACATGGTTTCAAAAAAAAAACGGACTCAAACGGACACCCGGAGCTCAAGTTATGACCTTGTCAAGTTCCTGCTAATTCGGGCGCATCACCCAACAAAGCCATGTCCATTTGGAGGACTTGTTTCACTCCACTAGTTTTTTGTAACATCACCAATCCAATCTTCTTGCTAAAGGGTGAGGTTCTCATTTACCTAAGTTTGTTCTTGACATCACCAATCTGCTCTTCTTGCTAAAGAGTGAGGTTCGCATTTTCATAACTTTTTTTTAGCATATATTCTATAAACGGATACCTAAACATCAACAACATCATTTGTAAATGGATACAAAAGCATCAACAACATAATCTGCATCAACAATATATTTTATGTAAAGGGATACCTCACCATCAATAACATTCTATGAAGATAACATTCCATAATACATGTTGTATCCTTGCATTTCACTTTTTGATCCTCTCTTCTTTGTAGCGAGTAATGTTATGGAATTTTATTTTGTGAGGTTTATTTTTTAAGGCTTCACTACCTTGCCTTGATTAGAATTTCTACCAGTCTTGTTATGCATGGATTCCTCATAATTAGCATCCGGGTCCTCCTTAATTGTAAACTGAGAGTCACTATTACTAATTATTGTTTCCTTTTATGTCATGACCAAAGAGAAATTATAGCAAACTATACACTAAAATTGAAAATCCATCAAATGCATAATCTATCTTTCAAATTTGCTACACTCGACTACCTTTTTAGAACTTTCAAGATGCATCAAAAAGTCCACAATACCAAAAAAAAACACTATAATTTTCTTCCCAAATGGACATATATTCCTCAAATGAACTAAGATATTATATATGCCATCCTACTAAAATACTTTGAAAATAAGTATTGCATCTATACACTAAGAAATTCATAAGAGTACAACAAAATGTTAGCATATATACCAAATGAAACCTAAAAATATATATAAACCTCTTCAGTAACCTAAACCCTACAAAATAATATATCCATAACATAGCAAAATATTACAATATTTTAATAAACGGGAGGATACTTTCTTAGACAAGAAAAACAATGTTTATGTTGAATATAGGATAATAATTTTCTTTCAAGCCTTAGAGGCTATTAGAATCAAGCCAACCTTTGGCATACACAATATACACTAACTAAATTTGACAAAATTCCTGATAGATATGCGCACTCATACATTTTAATATATATTGGGGGATATGTCCAAAAAAATGGATGTCTTGAAAATTACATGGAAATTATCATAAAAACTAAAATGACATGTGTAGAACCAACATCGACTTGTAGTGGACAAGCAGTGGAATTGGAGTGTTTTTTTCTTGCTAAGGGTTTTATCTACATCCAAAACTATAAATAGGTGGCCAAATAATTATATGCCAATTAAAAAGGTAAATGGAGCATGAGAGATTTGTAGGTAAAACAATCAAAGCATGGGAAATAAACGATGTATCCATAAAAAGATAAAACAAGAAGACTAACCTTCTCCTTGGAATAATGGCTGCCAAAAACTGCCCTTGCAGAGTATAATCCAGAAACTTGTAACCTAAACAAAATATTTACACAAAACTCCATGTGCATGATCAACAACTATGTTTATGGTCATATCGAGACCCCTTCCTTAAAATATCTTGGGAAAATAAACCATAAAAGGTAGAAAATCTAATGCTTAGAAGTATAGTCATATTTGGGTATGAATTTCACAAGATATAATAAATTTCATCAAAAATGAAAAACTTCTAAATAGTGATTCCATTAAAACCAAAAAAATGGCTCAATAGAAAATGCTAAACAACTATATCCCCTCAAATCTTCCAAGTCCCATTGGTAATCAATCGACATAGTGAAACAATCATAGTACAATAGGGGATTCAAGTAAGGAACAATAAACATTTAGTAATGATGTTTCCTTCCTTGTAACAAAATGTCCACTTTATAATCCATTAACTTCAGTCATTTAGGACACAATCTGAGGAGACCATAAAAAAGATTTTACCCTTCACAACAAAAAATAAACCATGAGCAAAGGTTCTGCACTTTTTCTGAAGAAAGAGAAAGACCACATTATACTTGGATTGACAATACATACAAAGCACATAAATAATATGTGACTATTGAATGAATTTTGTTTGTTCAATATATTAGGAATGGTTTCTCAGGATAATCCTCGATTTTTATTTTTTATCATCTTTAGAATGAATTAGTCCATTTCTATCTATCTTTCAAACATATTAAGAACCATTCTCTCTGCAATAAAAACTATACAATACAACAAATACAGTGTATATAACAACTTTGTAATATTATTTTTGAATACATTTCCTTATCAGAATTTTTTTTATTTACCATGTTCAATATTAAACTAAACGAGGCTAAGAAGTTAATTAAACATATTTCAAACTTCTCTTTGCAACAAAGCTATAGAATAAAATAAGACAACGTGTAACAGCAAAAGAACGTGTTCTAATAGCCCTATTTTGTGTATCGACATATGTTTCTCAGATGGACTAAGAGAAGCCAATAACACATTTCAAACTACTCTCTCTACAAGAACAATATGTGCTAATGTTTCTCATGTATAACACCTCAAAACATATAAAATGTACATCAACATATGTTTCTTAGATGGAGTACTAAACTAAAGCATTGTGCAGAATTAAAACATTTAAACAAAGACTGCAATTTATTTGTGTAGAATTTAAATTATCTTTTAAATCTAAACTATTACTTCTTCTTTCAATTCATAAAAATAAAGACTACAATTTTTTTTTTGTGTAAAATTAATATTATTGGAACTCTAAATTGTTACTTGTTCAACAACTCAACAAACATGCTAGTGTAATAAATTATTTCTTAGAACTAGTTATCCTTCATAAAAATTATATATATTAAATATATACAACCACTTGACAGACAACAATAAAGATTTAGAGCAACTCACCTTTTGGAAGTTATACGGAAAACTATATACTTTTAGGTTATTTATGTTAGAAAAAAAAGTTTAATTTTGCCCCAAGAGAAACAAAAGGTATTTTTTTAAAAAAAATGATTTTAATTTTTTAGGTAGTTCGCTTTTAGATTCCTACTCATATGAAAAGATAATAAAACAAATAAATCAAAAGCTTTGTAATGCACAAAAGCATGGGCTTTTTAGCTCTATTTTTATGATTTGAATGTTTTATTGTTAGATGAATCCATCTATTTATTAGAGGAAATTGTAAGTGTTTTGATATATCAAACACATTCAGAGAGATTGTATTGAGCAAAAGCTTTGGAACTAGAAGAAGAAATATATGTACAAAAGTGTTGATCTGAGTTTGCATTAATATATTTTATTTGCAATTCTTTATTTTATTTCTGTTAATTGTTATCTTATGTGCCTAATTTCTAAAAATTGGTATCAGAGCATGGGTTTTTTCAGTAGGTTTCTAATTGAGAACAAGTAATGGCTTATATATCCAATCTAAAAACACCACAATTTATAGGAATGAATTATGAGTATTTGTCATTAACCATGAATGCACTATTTAGATCCTGGGATGTGTGGGAAATTGTAGATAATGGGTACACAGAGCCTGCAAATGTAGCAACATATAACACACTCTCACATGTAGAGAAAAACACTTTGAAGGAATTAAGAAAGAAAGACAAAAAAAATCTTTTCTTCCTTCATTAAGCCATGTATGAAAGCATCTTAACCAGAGTGGCAACAATGAGTAAAGAAAAAATTACGTGGGAAACTCTCCAAGTTGCGTGTCAAGGAAAAGAGAACATAAAAAATACCAAGCTTCAGTTACTTTGTAGAGATTTTTAAAATATGTCAATGAAAGATTTAGATTCCGTAGAATCATTCTGTACTTTTGTAGTTGGTTTAGTCAATCAAATAAAATCTCATGGTAAAACTATTGAGGAAAAAAGGATTATTTAAAAATTTCTTAGAAGTTTTCTTGTAAAATTTGATCTTTTGGTAGTTGCTATTGAAATAATTGAGAGTCATCGTTACTAATTATTGTTTCCTTTTATGTCATGACCAAAGAAAAATTATAGCAGACTATATGCTAAAATTGAAAATCCATCAAATGCATTCTCTATCTTTCAAATCTACTACACTCGACTACCTTTCTAGAACTTTCAAGATGCATCAAAAATTCCACAACACCCAAAAAAACTATAATTTTTTTCCCAAATAGACATATATTCCTCAAGCTTCAATAAATGAATATGGCCTTATCATGGACTTTGCAAAGCCATTTGACCTTAAAATTAATATGAACTGAGATATTATATATGCCATCCTACTAAAAAAATTTGAAAACAAGCATTTCATCTATACGCTAAGAAATTCATAAGAGTACAACAAAATGTTAGCATATATACCAAATGAAACCTAAAACAAATATAAACCTCTTCAATAACCTAAACCCTAAAAAATAATATATGCATAACATTGCATAATATTACAATATTTTAATAAACAAGAGGATACTTTCTTAGACAAGAAAAAAATGTTTATGTTGAATATAGGATAATAATTTCCTTTTATGCCTTATAGGCTATTAGAATCAAGCCAACCTTAGGCATACAAAAGATACACTAACTAAATTTGACAAAAATCCTGATAGATATGTGGACTCATACATTGTAATATATATTGGGGGATATGCCAAAAAAATGGATGTCTTGAAAATTTCTTGGAAATTTTTATAAAAACTAAAATGACATGTGTAGAACCAACATCTACATGTAATGCATGATAGATATGTGGACTCATACATTGTAATATATATTGGGGGATATGCCAAAAAAATGGATGTCTTGAAAATTTCTTGGAAATTTTTATAAAAACTAAAATGACATGTGTAGAACCAACATCTACTTGTAATGCACAAGTAGTGGAATTGGAGTGTTTTTTCTTGCTAAGGGTTTTATCTGCATCCAAAACTATAAATAGATAGCCAAATAATTAGATGCCAATTAAAAATTTAAATGGAACATGAGAGATTTGTTGGTCAAACAATCAAAGCATGGGAAATAAACGGTGTATCCATAAAAAGAAAAAACAAGAAGACTAACCTTATCCTTGTAATAATGGCTGCCAAAAATTGCCCTTCTAGAGTATAATCAAGAAACTTGTAACCCAAACAAAACATTTACACAAAACTCCATGTGCATTATCAAAAAATATATTTATGCTTAGATCGAGACCCCTTCCCTTAAAAATATCTTGGGAAAATAAACCATAAAAGGTAGAAAATACAATGCTTAAAAGCATAGTTGTATTCAGGTACGAATTTCATAAGATATAATTAATTTCATCAAAAATGAAAAACTTCTAAATAGTGATTCCATTAAAACCAAACAAATGGCTCAATAGAAAATGCTAAACAACTATATCCCCTCAAATCTGCCAAGGCGCATTGGTAATCAATCGACACAATGAAACAATCATAGTACAATAGGGGATTTAGGTAAGGAACAATAAAAATTTAGTAATGATGTTTCCTTCACTTTAACAAAATTCCCACTTTATAATCAATTAACTTCAGTCATTTACGACACAATCTGAGGAGACCATAAAAAATGTTTTACACTTCACACCACAAAATAAACCATAAGCAAAGGTTCTACACTTTTTTGAAGAAAGAGAAAGACCACATTATACTTGGATTGACAATACATACAAAGCACATAGATAGTGCGTGACTGTTGAATGAATTTTGTTTGTTCAGTATATTAAGAATTGGTTCTCGGGAGAATCCTCAATTTTTTATTTTTTTCATCTTTAGAACAAATTAGTCCATTTCTATCTATCTTTCAAGCATATTAAAACCATTCTCTCTGCAATAAAAACTATACAATACAACAAATACAGTGTATCTAAAAACTTTGTAATATTATATTTAAATAGATTTCTTTATCAAAAGAATTTGTATTTACCATGTTCAATATTAAACTAAATTAGGCTAAGAAGTTAATTAAACATATTTCAAACTTCTCTTTACAACAAAGCCAAAAGAACATGTTCTAATAGCCCTATTTTGTGTATTGACATATGTTTCTCAGATGGACTAAGAGAAGCCAATAACACATTTCAAACTACTCTCTCTGCAAAAAAAATTATGTTCTAATTTTTCTCATGTATAACACCTCAAAACATATAAAATGTACATCAACATATGCTTCTTAGATGGAGTACTGAACTAAAGCATTGTGCAAAATTAAAACATCAAAGAAACAAAACATTAAAATAAAGAATGCAATTTATTTGTGTAGAATTTAAATTATCTTTTAAATCTAAATTATTACTTCTTCTTTCAATTCATAAAAATAAAGACTACAATTTTTTTTTGTGTAAAATTAATATTATTGGAACTCTAAATTGTTATTTGTTCAACAACTCAAAAAACATGCCTACTATCTAGGTTCATAAAATATTGGTAATGAATTGTGTGACCTATTGCTAACAGGGCATTTGTATCCTCATGAGGCTACTAGTGTCCATCTTAAAGGATTTGTCTCTAAGAACATGATCACATAGCTTCACAATAGAAATCCATTACCTACTAGGACTAATGGTAGAGAAACATAGAGTATTAAAGTTCACATTAGAGGTTAGACAACATGGATCTCATTTATCACCAAGACATGGTTTAACATGATAATAGGATGACTTAAATTTCAGCTTCATTCAAGCACATCACCTTATGGGTACATTTTTACCAACAAATCATAAATTAAAAAGTTGTCAAGTTTCAGAATTAATTCCTAGTATTGAACCATAAAACCCAAATGATAAATGGGGTTGGGTATCGATTTCATTTTTTAGCCTAACTCTTAAAGGTGACTTCTACGTTAGTAGGTCATCTTCACCACTCTACAAGTATGTCAGTCCAAGAGGATTTTATGCTATGATTCATGTTGGTTCCCATGTATTACTACCTTAAGAGAACACATTCCCCTTACTACACACATGATTACTTATTCAGGAAGTGAGCCACATACTCTAGATAATATTTGACCATATGTCGTTCCTAACTGTCGAGTTCATGATGAATTTGTTAAGCATACAAGCTATGACGATAAATTCAAACTTTTGATCTTATTTATTTAATCTAGAAGGTGTTATCAAGTGTAAAAATTTAATATCATTCTAAGGTTTTGGTTTCTTCAGTGTTACTAAAGATCATGTGAGAAGGGTAGGTATGCACCAGTTTTAAACTAAGATTGACTGTTATAATGAGGTTTCTTTTCTATATTTGTTAGTTAAATAAAAAAACACAATGGATATTTCTATTAGCACATTGTTTTTAATACATTGTTAGTTGTAGTAAACAGCTACATAACTATTTTTCTCCTGTCCTCCCTCACGCATCCTATATATTGGCTTGCACTTCTGTATTGATATATAGCAATCAATAAACATTATTCCAGCGCCATCATTGGTATCAGAGTGGCGTGGAAGCAGGCGTGTTGGAGCGTGTAGATAAAGGATGGAGACCTACTTGGAACCACCAATCCCCTCCTGCGTGGAAATTTGCAGACCCAACAACTAGTAAAAATCTTCCTACATGGAGTTTGATGGAAGAACATTTCCCTGTTGGTGAGCCATGAGGAAGAATTCAGTTTTGAAATCATTTTTTTAACTTCATGCGTAGAAAGATTCAGTGCATGTGTCCTACGTTTTAGCCAAAGAGAATAATGTTTTATTTAATTCCTCCTTGAACTATCATGACGGTTCTGCTGTAGATCCTCCTCTGTTATGCGACTAGCATAGAAAACATCTCGATCAACAAAGTATTGAGTTGCCAAATCACCAATTGCCAATGATGGAAACCAGTGCTGGAAGATCTGATTGATTCTCCTTTGGATGATTTGGACATGGCAGCAATGGTACTTCCAGCAGAAACATTTAGAAGCATCTACACGGTGAGGATGGCATACACTTTCTGATAAACACCCACCGTAATGCATTTTCCTGATCTAAAATGCCAGTGTATAGAGGCGTTGAGATTGACGCTTCCAAATTTGTTGACAACATGGAGAATTTGGTGTGCTATTTCATGTCTAGCAATGTGGCATTGACCATTAAATCGATCCAAATCTGCCTATGAGTTCTCCCATCAACGACCATTTCTCAGCGTGTGAGGAAACAACAGTGACCAGAAGAGTAAATAGTCAGGCGTGTGAGCGTATAAGCACTGTGTGGAGTCTGACATGAGTGGCATCGACCACTGAAATTGCAAGTGTGCATTGGTAGACTCCTTCCCCAAACATCTTCTCAACTATTGTTCGCAGACCATGCAATACATTAGCAAGCGCATCGTACAAAAGATCAGGAGACATGTGGAATTTGTTTGAATCAAATCGGAACAAAATGAGATTAAGCCCCTTCATTTATTCATCAAATATTATATCAAAGATGGACGCGAACAACCAGCCTATAATCCCACGCAACAGTCTGAGAGCATGAAAGTCATGCCTAGAGATGTTAGCAACATTGCAATCAACCATAGAGACATACCGCATTTGAGAGAGCCGAAGTCAAGCCCACAAGAACATCGGCATCTACTCTTCGTCAGTCTCCAAAACTTGCAATTCGAGGACATAATGGACTGAGTCTTGTTCGACATATAGATAGAGTAGAGTTGTGTCGATCCAGATAAAAAACATGGGATTAAATGCCCTCAGGCACATCTAAGGTGCACCACAGGAGCTTTTGAGCTCACTTCTTCATTTGTTATTTTACAAATGAGAGCACATCTGTCGCAGAGATTCAAGAAAATCTAGACAAAGTCCTTGTTGCAAGAAGGAAATAGGACATGTCGCGATGTAACAAGATGATGAATCTAGGATAGATTTGTAAAGACATTATTTTACATTGCTCTTGTGCTAACAGAGGTGAGTTTTGCCACACTAGTGAATTATCTCCAGTAGGAAGAAGCCATGTACAATGTTCAAAAATCCTTTGAAGACAAGGCTCTCATCATGAGGCAAATGCATAAGCCTCGGAAAGGGCATTCAGCCCCCTAGAATCAGAAGCAGCATCCTCAGCAACAATCTTCTCAGCGGCCACCACAACGGCCACCCCAGAAGTAGTAGAACAACAAGGTAGATCGATGGTGCCACATTTTCTCCATAGATACACACATGACTGCGAACTGTTATTACAATGGTCACAAGTATGGTAACTCTGGCAAAGAGAGCACTTTTGGCCAAGGATATTCCAAGAAATCCCGATGGCGTGCTCGTAATAAGAGGCAGAAGGGTCACATTGCTGCTCAGCAGGATGCCACCTCTGATGAAGAGGTTCTAGAAACAACTCATTCTGACATTGTTCTAGTCTCACAGACTTCACAGCCCTTAGAAAATGTCTGGTTGATTGATTTGGGCGCCAGCAAACACATGACTAGCAATAAGAAGTTGTTCCATACTCTGAGTGACCAACCCATTGGAGATTGGAATCACCATCGCAAATAATCAAGAGTATATTGTGGCAGGGATTGGTGCTGTCATCATTCCTCTTGGGACACAAAGATGTACACTCACGAAGGTGCTATATGTTCCAGGTTTGACCTCAAATCTCTTGTCTATGATTGAACTTCTTAACCATCGAATGCAAGTTGAATTCTTTGTTGAGAAAGGGGTCCAGTCCTACATCATTTCCCAGGGAGATTCAGTAATTGCTCGAGCATTTCTAAAGGGCCATTTATTTACACTGGATGTGGTCACTTCATCTAGCATTGCTCTCTCTGCTTCAACGACAGAGTACACTGCACTATGGCACTTTGGATATGGTCATCTTTATACCGAGGCTGTGCATTAGCTCAATGCCAAGGAAATGGTAAGAGGGCTTCCTCCACTCTCCCATTCCTTACCTGTTTTCTCGGGATGTCTTACGGGTAAACAACATAGAGGTCCGTTCAAACAAAGCTCTTATCATTCTACAGAGCATCTTAAGGTCATTCACACTGATCTATTTCGACCCCTGCCAGCCAGCTTCCAAGGTTTTGAGTACTTCTAGCTCATCATTGATGATTACTCACAGAAAATGTGGGTATATTTCCTCCAGAAGAAGAGTGAGGCATTTTCCAATTTCCAAACCTTCTACCAGCAATCCACCAGGCAGTTTGGGAAGCCTCTCCTTCTCCTCCGCTCAGATCAAGGGGGGGAATTTGTGTCAAATAATTTCTTAACATACATAAAGCAGCATGGCATTTAGCAACATCTGACTACACCCTACACGCCCCAACAGAACGGGATTTATGAGTGACACAACAGGACTGTCATGGAGATGGCTCGGTGTATGCTCTCGACTGCCAAGTTGGAGGATCAGTTTTGGCAAGAAGCAGTCCAGACAGTAGTGTATCTACTCAACTGGGCACTCAAAAAGATCTTGTAGAACAAGACACTGAAAGAGGTATGGACTGGTCATAAACCTTCTATTCATCATTTGAGAGTTTTTGGTTGTACTGCATATATGCATGTTCTAGATGAGAGAAGGAAGGAGATCAATCCAAAGACACTGCCATGTCTTTTCTTGAGGTATAGTACTACCTCAAAGGCATATCATCTCATGAATCCTGAGACAAAGATGATCTACGAGAGTCGAGATGTGGTGTGTGATGAGTCATCCTTTGACTCCTTGCCACACAATGGAGATCCACTACTGACCTTGTCACATAGATTGCTCACACATCCAAATGATGGGAAAGATGATTCTTATTAGAGAGAAGAAGAGCTGAGTGGAGACTTATTCGTTGATCTAGGCACATTGGAAAACACATCTTCACATCAGCAGCAACAGCACCAACGTCTGAAATGGGCCCATAATACTATTAGGGATGCACATCTGAACTCACTTCCAGGTACTTCTATAGGAGTCAGAACAAGAAGTCAAGCCAGACATGAGGTAAATTTTGCACTCATGAGTTCAGTTGTTGAGAGCACCGAACCTGACACTGTTCATGAGGCATTAGACCAACCACAGTGGAAATAGGCTATGGATACTAAATATGATTACCTAATTCAAAATCAGACGTGGGAACTTTTTGATCTACCTCCAGGTAAGAAATCCATTAGCTGCAAATGGATTTGCAAAACAAAATATAAGGCAGATCATTCAATTGACAATCACAAAGCACGACTTGTTGCAAAGGGTTGAGCTCAGTAAGAAGGAATTGACTATGATGAGACCTTTGCACCCACTGCGAAGATCAAAACCATCAAAGTTGTCTGTGTAGTGGCAGAACAAAATGGATGGAAACTTCAACAGATGGATGTCAAGAGTGCTTTTTTGAATGGTGATCTAAAAGAAGAAGTGTACATGGCCCAACTTGAAGGGTTTGTAGATGAGCATCAACCACACAAGGTATGCTGTCTGATAAAGTCTCTTTATGGATTCAAACAAGCACCTAGGGCATGGTATATAAAAATTGATGATCCCCTATTACAGCATGGATTCACTCATAGCCCCTCAGATACAAATTTGTATATCAAGAAGGAAGGAATAAAGATTGTCATTCTGGTTTTGTACGTAGATGATCTTGTGATCACAGGAAGTTCTGACAATCTTGTGGATGATGTAAAGAATGATCTGAAGAAATCCTTTGACATGACCGATTTGGGGATACTTCACTATTGTCTTGGCTTAGAGATATGGTAGAAGAAGAATCATATCTTCGTCTCCCAGATGAAATATGCCAAGACACTCCTGGAAAAGTATGGAATGTCCGATTGTAAACTAATGTCCACACCTATGGAAAAAGGTTTGCAATTATCTAGATTCTAGGATTCACCGTAAGTAGATGGCACTCACTACAGGTAGCTTGTGGGGAGTCTCATTTACTTGACTTATACCAGACCATATCTTTGCTTGATAGTGAGCTATCTCACCAGATTTATGCAAGATCCGAAGAAATTTCATTGGATAGCAGCAAATCATGTGTTGAGATATGTCTGAGGTACAGTTGACGGTCTAGAGTATCAGAAGAAAAATCAGTTCTTCTTATAGGGATATACAGACTCAAACTATGTAGGATCCATTCATGACAGGAAATCCACTTCAGGATATGTTTTTTATCTCTGATTTGGACCTATCTCATGGATTAGCAAGAAGAAAACTGTTTTTTCTCTCTCATCCACTGAGGCTGAATACCGCGCCGCATGAGGAGTTGTGTGCAAAGTAATTTGGTTACGTCATATTCTTACAGATATAGGGATCCCTGAAGAGAAACCTCCCATCATTCACTGCGATGATCAAGGTGTGTTGAAGCTTGTGAAGAATCCTATTTTTCATGAACGTACAAAGAATATTGACGTGGAATGTCACTACATTTGTGAACAGGTCTTGAACCACCAAATTCAGCTCCAGTACTGCCCTACTAATTTTCAGGTTGCAGATATTCTCACCAAGCCTCTCGGCAAGGTGAAGTTTGATTTGTTTAGGGGGTACATTTGTAAGAGCAATGTATTAAGGGGGGGAATGTTAGCGCATTTTTTTTAATACATTGTTAGTTGTTGTTAGTAAACAGTTACATAACTGTTTTTCTCCTGTCCTCCCTCACGCAGCCTATATATTGGCTTGCACTTCTGTATTCATATATAACAATCAATAAACATTATTCCAGCGCCATCAATTTCATCATAAATTTCACAACAAGAATGCACTATAAAATATTAAATTTTACATCATTTGACATACATATATCCAAATTTTACAATACCAAATTTGATGATCAAGATAACACCCATGTGTAGATGAGCATTTCCTTTAAACCCTATAATCTAAAATATTACAAAACTTCAATTATAAACCTTTTTATACTTCACAAAATGTTGAAATATCCTATAAAATTTAACTTAACATGTATATTCAACCCCCTTTTTACCATATGTAAATTTGAAATAAAAAACACCTATAGTTAAATGCACAATTCCCCAAAACACCCCTAAAACTAACATCTCATTCATATTGCCAATGTTAATAATGAGTCTTCACTGTAACATAACAATACATATAAATTTATTTCCATCAAAATACATAAATTCCAACAATATACAATGAAACACAACCACGTCATTTCACCATCTTACTTGTATCCTGCAAAACAATGTGAGCCTGAAATCAATGATAAATCGCAAGCATGACATCCACCTAGATCTAGCATAATTGATGTTTTTAGTTTCACATTTACATTTTTGTAATAATATGCATATGACAAGAGAGGTTTAGGGCATATATTTATTTCATTTCATTTTGCTCCTTAACTAAGAGAGGAGGGAGAAAGAGATAAGGAAGAGAGAGAAACACTATTTTGCTGAAGTCAAATTTCACACAAGTCAGAAGATAGAGTTTCAACCAGTAATTTACAAGTGTTAATAAGTTTTTCATAATAGTTTACTAACTTGTCAAGCGTCCTACAACTTTCAATTACATTTTCTTGCTAGTTACAAAAAACACTCAATTTTGGATCGTAAGCTACAAAAGAGTGTTCAAAAAAATTGTCTTCTAATACGCAAATTTACATCGGGAGAATTCCTATGTGTCCACCTATATACCAAGAATCCATAGGGATTGACAGAGTCCAAGACTTATGAACGATGAAGAATTGGTGAATGGGTTTCTAGAGCCACCGGTCATAATCAATCAAGTTTGACCTAGTCAAACAATGACTAGAGGCCTACGAAACCCCTTTGTCAAACTAACCAGGCATGGAATTTTCCCAAACCAAATTTTCAAGGAATATGTATAGTAAAAATACTAGAATTTTTAGGTGGATAAGCATTTCGTTGTTCAGGACCCAAATGGTGAGCTGATACAAAACCCAACTTTTCAATTTTAACAACTTCCTAAAAGTGCAAAATGAGGTAACATGGCTCCTATAGGAGCAACAAAAAAAACGTAAATGGTAAAATGAGTTCGAGATAATGCTTGACATGACTCTCTACATAACAAGGAACACATACAATGGTTTACATCTCTTTTACAGGGCTCAAAGTGTTGTTTTGCAAGTCTCTGGAAATTGCATTTTTTCTAACTTGTGAAGTGGAAAGAAAGGTTATTTTAGTTTATGACTCATCTGGCGCTCTCCAATACCAGAAGACATGGGCACCAAATTTTTGATACCCTGGGTCTAAAAATGCATAAGGTTGAGGTCACAACCACAGATGACAATAAAATTACAAGTCAGTAATGTAAATCATAAGGATGAGTTTTATTATTTTACGCTAATAGTCTGGTTACAAAGTTTTCCAAATTATGTTCGTAGGAGGGGTTTAATTTTATGCTTGGCTACCAAGTATTATTTGGTTTACATAAGTGTTAGATGGCATTTTATTATTTGGAAAAACAAGTTTATATGAAATAATCAAATGTGAGATACTAAATTTATTTTGTTGCAAAAGACAAACTAAAGTACGAGAATCATAAAGGACAAGGTGAGATGAACCATTCCTGGGAGATATTTTCTTCCGCATTGTATAATAGGTGGTTTCACTTTCACTTCGCAAGACTTCATCCCTCTACCATACATTTCATAAAATAGTTTTCATGCTTCTAGAACACTTCCCCCAATTTCCTTTGCTTGAAATTCTCAAGAGCCGCTTCAATAAAACCATTTGTTTTGATGTGTCAATACCAATTCCAACGTATTTTCCATGAATAAGACCAACACTTGCATCAACAACCCATCTTATATAGCATACTTAATAACTCAACACATTTACCAAATCCAACCAACAAGACCAAATGAAACACCCATACAAGGATCATAATATACGAGGTCTATTGTCCAAGTTTTTTTTAGGACTTTTTCAAATAGTTTAATTCCTATAGGTTATATCCACATAATTCAAGAAACGCTAAAAAATATATATAATGTGAATGTCACCCACTTTCAAAATCAATCTCAATGCACTAAGAACGCGACTAGAAGGGGGAAAAGGAGTTGCAATGATTGTGGAGTCATGCTTTAAACCTGTCAATTGAATTGGAAGAAAGTTCCAACACTTTTTCAACAAGACCATTGTGCATATATCCCATAACCATTTCAAGCTTGAGGCAAACATCAAACAATCCATGTGAGCTTGGGTTTGCATCCCCTTCTTTCACGCTACAACAAAAATCAAGCGATATCAATGTCGTCCACTACCAATGTCAGCCTCAAAACAAGGAAGACTGGCCAACAACAAACACATTAACCAAGCATTATCCAATGCTCCCAACTCCATTTAAAACAGTGAGATGCCTACCTTGTGTAGGTCCCACATTCAACAAACATGTCTACTAGAGCTTTTGCAACTACAACATCTGACAAAATTCCCTTATCTTTTATGCTTTGATGGATTTCCAATCCCTGTTCTAAATCCACCATTTTGGAATAGGGTGGAGGATGTTGGCAAAGGCTGTGAATCCTAGCTTTGCATTTTCTTGAAAGGTTCCTAGGCCTTTTCAAAAAACCCATATTTTACATATCTTGCAGCCATTGCAATCCACAAGGCCAAACTTCTCTTACGCATTCAGTCGAATAGTTCATATGCCAAGTGCATGCTTCAACACTTGCATACATATCTACTGAAACATTTGCAACTACAAAATATGAGAAGTCCTCTATCTTTTATGCTTAGATGAATGTCCATACCCTGTTGTAGAGCTCATGCTTTGACACAGGCTAGGAGTAAGCAGGAAAATGCAAACCGATCAGTTTGGAGACCTGTTTGTTGCAAAGGTGAGACAATGTGACTATCTTGTGAAGAAACCAATGTCTTCTATACACTATTCTAAAAGATCCATGAGAATCTATCTTGTTCTTTCAAACTACATTTCACCCCTTGACACTGGGGACTCAAACACGGGTCGAATTCCCATTCTCCCAACTCTAGATCCACTTCAACTATTCAATTGCTGATAAATTTTCAATGTTGACTCATTCATTTTGTTCAATGTCTCTAGATTCACAATTAACGTGCTTGTATTATGGTCCAACGAGAATGGTGGGTTTGATTGGGCATTGATGAAGCCCTTATGTTGTGTCAGCCCTCCTGCCACACATCTACCCCTTCCATGCACCTCCATCATTCCCACACTCCTCCTTTTACCAACCACTTTTATTTTTCACAAAATTCTAGCACGCATTTCCCTCCTTTTTAAAATAAATTCTTTTTTATTAGCTGGGCACTACAATGAACATTGTGGGAGATATTACAGCAATGTATGTGCCATGCTATGATTTGACATAACGTATAGTCAAATCACCAGAACATCTAGTGAGGTAGCTTTGGTGGATAACAAGATACAATAAGGCCGCAATAAACAATCGTGCATAGATTTTGATTTAATTTGCATCTTCTCTTTGATAAATTTTTTGGAAGAATCTAACTAAGAGTTTAAAAACTTAACTCTGCATTCATGAGTGAACACGATCAATATATAGAAATTTAAATGACTAGGTCCACTTGTTGTAAGTGTTGTAGATTTTTATGAGATAAAACCATTTAAACATGTAAAATTTTCACACGCAAGTGAACAATCAATACAAAATATTTTATTTGTGTCAAATACACTTTTTCCTGATCGACCGTGCCCCTTAAATTTTCCCATTCTCAGTGTTGGCCTTTGCTCCATGCACATTTCATTTTTATGGTGTCATGGGCTTCCATTATATCAGATCGCAGGAAGACAAATAAATGAAATCCAGAAAGTGGAATTGAAGAGTAATAAAATCAAGTCTCTTGGAAATTATATGATGCTTGGTTACCGTTCGAGAAGGGTAAAAAGAAAAGGCAACAACAACTAAGGAGCATCAGAAATCAATCAAGGAAATCTAAAGATAATAAACAAGGGAAGGAATTGCTCACAAAATTATGATATAGAAGGCTATACACATGACCTTGGAGTTGGGCGCAACTTAATAGATTATTACTCTTCTCACAATCCTCTCTTAAAGAATAGAAACTACAAACATAAGTATGAATAGGAAGTGAAATATTTGGATGCACTGCATTTTGAATTTGATAATGTTTTCTAAGAGAAGGGTTGGTTATTGATTGAGAAACGCTACATAAATGACACTTCGAAATACATGGAGCATGAGTGAGATTGTTACAAGCGAGATTTTGAGCATGCAAAAAAGATCTGATCACACTCGTAAGAGAGTTGGAACATGTGGCCTAGTGCAAAGCTCGAGGTAGACAAATGTTCCACGAGTTAATGGATCCTACTCATTATGTCCATATATAATCAGGCTTCTTGTGGGTTCCTCTAGAAGATCATGCTTGATGTGGCATTTGTGTGAGATTTGTATACGAATCTCTCTGTTGCTACAAAATCATTCACCATATTATACCTTCATATTTAGCTATCAAAGTCGAGAAGAATTCTGATGTTTATTTTGACAACAACATTTAATCCTCGTTGTCGACATTATTGTCTATACAAATGTCATTTTTATTTAAAAATATATCATGGTATTAAATATTTTTGCATTGTCTTTAATTGTGGGCCCTAAACTATAATATGCTCACATCAACATCTCATAATCAAAATATTGTCTTAATGGTCTAGGATTAATGCAAAAGTGAATTGTTAAATATTAGTATGTGTCACATAGTTTTTTTATTCCCGTTGAAGAAATTATATCGATAAACTATGTTTAATTATGTATATAATTGAAAATTACATCGTGGGGTTAAGCATAATAAAAAAATTGTACATTATTCATAGATAAAATTTGTTCATACAAATTTATTTTATTTCATTATTTCATCAATTTGTAATTTTAAATTGGATTGCAAAAATCATTCTTACTAAACAATTATTTGTAATATTAATTTTTTTATTTATTTTTCAAAGATGATTCCTTAATTGTGCTCATCCAAATCAACAAAAGACGGACCAAGAGAATACAAAGCAATTTCCTTAATTTTTCAATAGTATATATTTATTTCATTTCTACCTACTACAATTAGGTCCAAGTGTTTAGTACATTTCAATTCCCTTTGTCTTATGGGGGATTTTGTTAAAAAAAATCATTAATTTTCTTCTTTGTGCCATGTAAATTATCTATATTATATGAATGTGTGTCTTTTTGTAAGGAATAATGAAATGAACGCAGATAAATATTCAATCTTAACATATATATATATATATACATGTTATATATATACATATATATATATATATATATATATATATATATATATATATATATATATATATATATATATATATATATGTATGTATGTATGTATGTATGTGTGTATGTGTATGTGTATGTGTATGTGTATGTGTATGTGTATGTGTATGTGTATGTGTATGTGTATGTGTACGTGTATGTGTACATATACATATACATATACATGTATACATATATATGTGTGTGTGTGTGTGTGTGTGTGTGTGTGTGTGTGTGTGTGTGTGTGTGTGTGTGTGTGTGACCGTACATGATTATATACAATGACATACCATATGTTTGGTCTATCTTTTTGCTTCGAGTTTGTTCACTGTGTTCATAACAGTGTGTATTTTGGAGCCTTTAACACAATCAAGAAAGGAGTAATGGTGGCTTGTTTAGCTGGACATGATGGACCCTCACGTGAACCAACCGATAAAATTACGGCTTGGTTTTCTAATGTCATTAGAGGCAGTATCGACAGGGATTGTGTCCTTGACTTTAAGATAAGCATCACAATTATTGTTGTTAAGGTGTCATTATTTTTCCTTCGCGGTGGAAACACACCAAAAAAAGGAATTTTGTTTGTCGTAGGGTGAACAACAATTAGTCTTAATTGTATTATTAATGTTTTGTTAGGGAAGATACATTTCGCTTTCTTTGTGGTTTGCTATCGCATGTGCCTTGCCTCTGTGAGCTCCGTTGAAAAACATATTTATTGTTGTCCGCCCAAAAAAAATTACATTTAAAAGTTTCAATAAAATAATAATATATCCCCATTTTACATTTTCCCTTTGACACTCACATCACACATTTCACGTGTGATTACTAGTCTAATAATGTGAAAAGGTTCACGTTTAATCTTTTTTTTTTTAAATTATGAAACAATTCACATTTAATAAAACATTATTCTTAATCTTTGTGTCTTCATAGGAAGCTGCTTAATGAATTTTCTTAGTATATTAAAATGGATTTGCCTCCAAAAGATTAGAAAAGGACGGAGGAGAAAAAACAAAAACTATCTATTTTTAAACAACTAATATAGGGGTTGAATTGACCCGCCTCTATGGTGGGCAATGGTCAATTTTTCTCCGTACGATAAGGTTGAATTACACACCCCAATACACGATCTAAACATGATCTAAACATGATCTTGTATTGTCAACACGGAATACACGACTTGACAATTTCGCACCACTTTCCTCAGGTCAAGAAAGCGTTCCACATTAATTTCAGACATGTCCAATATTATTATGTCAAAGTGCAGCATGTGCGGAGATGTGGGCTTCCAATTCAGTTTGTTCCAGTGCACAAAATGTCTATCACGTTTTCAGCATCAGTAAAAACAATTCCTTGCCTTATTGCCGTTTCTTTCCAATTTTTTAACTAAATAAGTTTCATCCAGTATATTATAATTTACAAAAATATATAGGTTGGAATTGGATGAATCCATGGCCTGTATTCTTTTAAGCAATGGACTAATCATGTGCTTCTTCTGTCAGATATTGCAGTAGAGCATATTTTGAGAATGTATCAACTGAGGTGTGTGACTGGTGCTACAAAATTCAGGAGATCAGGGCAGACTCTGATATCAGGGATTCTGTTAACAAAATGGGGAATTCTGTTGGGTTTGAACTGGCATTGATAGACAGACACCCAAACAATCATGAGGACGTTATCAATATGCCGAACTACACCCATTACACCGATTTCACTTCCTCATGTGATGTACTTGTTAAAGAAACAATGCCATGTGCATGTTATTAGAGGCCAGCCATATAACTCAAAGAAATTACTACTTTTAAAGTACACATAACAACAAAAAATAAATACTGCTTATTTCCAAAGGAAACCCCTAAATTAATTGCATATATTTGGCACATTATTTATACTCCTTATTTCCCACATTATTTTTGAAGCTTGAATGTAACTATGGAAATGGAACTTACAAATTTAACTTCCATAAAATATGTATATACAATCCTAAAATTGAATGAAATATCTTAATCTCTATCGATTTATTGAAATTCCATTCCAATAACAGCTAAATCATTCTTCTTGGAATTTTAAACGGATACCTGTGAAAACAAATAATGAATACATAGCAATTTGAAGTATTTCATATTTCATTCCTAGATAAAACTTTTTCTATTTTAGATTTCTAACTTAGATAGTTATTGCTTAACGATTCATTCAAAGAGAATTGAATAAATAGAACCATTCAATCACACATAATTTAGTGCAAGAAAAAATCTTAAAATTAAGTTATACATGTGTGTAAAAAATATGATTTCCTACCCTTCTTCAAGACAACTAGACCAGAAGAAAACAAAGTTGTCTATTGATCTTAATATGATCATAGTGTGTTGGGTCATGAGGGGCGGAGATGTGCGGTGTTAGAGCTCAGAAAATAATGAAAAAGAGAAAGAAAAGTAGGACTACATTTGGGTGGGTGGCGGCGATCAACCTCAGAACAAGAATGGTGACAATGCATTATATGTGGATGATGTAAAAATGCTATTCAAAATTAGAAGAAAACATAATTACATAAGGGTTTTAGAGGTTTCAAGGAGAGAAGACCATCCTTTGGCTGGTGTAAGGCTTCTGCTGCTAGATAAGACTAGAAACATCTACAATATGTATTTCAAGTACAAAAACCTAAGAGTTATTAGGATGTCTTTGGCACCTATCCCCACTTCTTCCCAATGGTACTGTGGGGCTATTGGGGATGGATGCAAAGTAGCACATGAAATGTAAATTATGTAATTTTGTGCACCACTCTGGAACTATGTTTTCATTTAGGTAGCATCCATATAGTCCTGGATTTAGGCATCAATCTTTTACACCTTCCCACAAAAAATTCATTGTTATTTTTTACTTTGTAGATCTAATTTCAAATAATATTGAGTATGAGTCAATTTAGAAAAAATTTAACTAAAAGCTCATTTTCCAATTTTTTACTAGTAGTTTTCAATTTGTATTTACCTTTTTCAATTTCTAGGCAGTCATAATTTTGCACTTAAATATGCCAGATTCAATGACAAGGCAATTTAACATGTTGAATCTTGTGGATAAAATAAAACATAAACCATACTAGAAACAATAAAGCTTAGTTACTGTAAAATCTCAAGACATTTAATTGAAGCAACAAAATATTGCAAGAATTTCTTAGAAAAAAGATAAAAGACAACCTACTTATAATGCACTTTCTCTTCTATGATGAACATTTTCTGCTTGAAGAAGATTCTTGAGCGGTGTGTATAAAAATCACCCTGGATGCCACACTAGGAATAGAATACCTCCACACTTGCGCGGTCCCAGCTATAATCCACCCAGACATAAAGTCATCCACCAAAAAGTGCACGTATAATTTGCTTTGAAGGCAGACCGCAAGTCTGATATATAGAAATCCATGACATATCTCTGCCACAACAATTGTAATCTGACATAACCCTTCAAAAAATCGGTTGCATATGCGTGAGCGAGAATAAAATAGAACATTGTAGAGGCACCGCCACTCACACAGGTGTACAACTTTGTTAATACTTATTCATCCTCTTTTCTGCAGATGAAACTCAACAAATGTGCAAGGATCAATGGTGGTAAGTTTATCCGTACATACAATGTGTGATGAAAACACCGAAGAGGATGATTTGAAAAAGTTATAATGGAGGGAAATAAGTAAGGGAGGAGAAAGAGAGTGACAAAGAAGGAGATTGAAGGAGAATTTCTGGATTGTGATAAATTTTGGGGGAACTTATGCTTAAATCTTATTGCTTATGAATAAACGTATAAGAAACAATTGTCTTTAAATGACCATTAACACAACACCTTGACCTATCATTTTGGAAAAGCTTGATAGACATAGTTATTGAAACCTGCATTTGGAAATGCTTTTTAATGTAATTAATGGTTGAGGCATTAGCAAAAGATGGAATTAAATTTCATGCACATCACTTCCTCCTTTGATTTTGAAAGTCATCCAAGGATACAAAAAGGGAACATTTCAATTTGAAGATTATAATTTGATGGATGGTTTGAAAATTATAATTTGGAAACTCGATGGGAAGAGTAAAATCTAATAAGGAGCTAATAAATGTAAAGGCATGAAATATATTGAATGCATGGGTTTCAATGAAGGATAGTTGGAGGAGATGAGTTTCATATTTTGAAGGCATAGGGACATGAACATGTAACATCATCTAGTTATTTGGGAAGTCGACCAATGTAATGTTCAAGCACCACATGTAATGCATAATGATGGTTGAGATGAATGAAGATATAAAATCTAGTGATCCAGGCAGTGGTGCAAGGAGATGCAGGATGCGAGCAAGAATGGATCACAATTTGCAATACATGTTACATAATGAAATACGATTTCAAGCTCATCGGAGGACCGAAAAATGTGAAGACTGATACATAATCATTCTAAAACATAGTGGAAATGCAATATAGAATAAATTCAGCAGATGTAGTCGAACTTAGTGAAAATGTAATCATTAACGCTAGCATTATCCCTACTAAAGCACAAATGGAGATGAGGTAATCAATTTACAGGGGTGCGCAGAGGAGAACGAGTGAGGAAAAATAACAAAAGGTGTTTTCCAAGGAGGAATGAGGAATGAGGGACCCTACTAGGGGACCTCCTCTGCTAAATAACAAGCACTCAAATATTGTATTATGAGACAAATATGGTCATAAGGAAAGGAAAATATACAAGTGATAGTGTCTACTTTTATAGTATGTGTTGTTTTGACACAATAGATAATTCTTTAGTTGTGGTAGTGTTTCTATTATTCTGTAGCAAGTTGTAGGTTGTGGATCAAAAGATGGATAAAATTAAGCACGATTTAAAGCGTACCGAGGGCCGAGATTTCAATAAATCCTCCTCCTCTAATGTGATCGATGTTCAAAAAAATATTTCATTTTAGAATACTCACGTTTCAAGCAACATACCTCTAAAGTGGGATTAATAATAGGGGTTTTGATGTGGTTGGCCCCCATCCAGTCTAAGATAGAAATCCCAATCATTTGAGAAACTTACGCCACTTCATGCTGACATATAGGAGGTGAAGGCCCTACATGTCCCAAGTAATAATCAACCACCACCACAACCAAACCTACTAAACCATCCAACGTGGGAGAAGCAACAATTGAAAAGGGAGAGAAAAAATCCTAGAGTCTGTCCTTAGCCACTAACTCATCCCCCAACCAATCCTAAAAATCTTCAGAGCCATCATCAGGACATTCTTCAAAACCATCATTATCATCAAAATTTTCAACTGATCCAGCCTCAATGTTATCCATAGAGTTATCTTAGAATCCTTAATAAGGTATTCCTTCCCTCAATTCAAGTATGCACTTCCCAAAAAACCAGTAACAAGAGGATTCAACAAGAAATAGGTATCCTCAGGGCATGAGAGTTTCTAACCAAATATTGGGTCTGAGCCCATCTTAAAATATGCCATAACCCCACCCAAGATAAGGTCGTCTAACCGCATCTCCCTCTTCCCAATAATAGGTTCATCTGGGTTGACTTTAATCGGCCACTTCATACGAGGGGCCTTACAAGCATCTGATATGTGACTAGCCAAGCAACATTTAGAGAAAAAAATAGTGAAACCTTCGTAAACAATATTATGGTGTCTAGTGAAAGCAAAACAGATTAAACAGATGGATTGCGGGAGAGATTTTCCTTAAAACACACTAGCACATAACCTAGAAAAAATCATTCTAGTTCTAGCGAGAGTAGTAACATCAAATAAAATAAAATTCCCACAAGATTTAGAAATCCCAAGAAGAACCTCTTTATCCAAAAACTCAATGGGAAGGGTAAGGAAACATACCTAAACTGGCCAACAATGAACCAGAGAGTCCACAGAGGCCCCTAGCTTCCAAAAAGAGAGACTGATGATGGTTTTATGAAAAAACCATAGCCCTCCCTATTAAACTTTAAGAATATCTAGATCTAATCCAAAAATAAATAGAAAATCATCATTTTCCAATGAAATAACTTCTAGAGAACCCTTAATCCTCCATTTTAGCTTAGCCCAATCCCTGACGTGGTGTATTTATGGTCGTAAACTATAAAAATCCAAATAGACCTATCCCATACCTTTTGGTTTCCTTTTTTAGGACCATATCTGGCACTGAAAAATGAGGAACTCTATCCACCCAATAAGGAGAAATAGAAGTTACAACATGGTCTTTGTAACACCTCACTCTGTCTTCCCATGAAGGGGTTCCATTCATCACAATTTCTACCTTCCGGGTGCTCTTCTTGTTTTGGAAGAGAGTGCTACTAACCTCTTGCTCTAAATGAGGAATAAAATCCTCACGCCTAGGATCCATTCCAACCTCCCACCCAACACCATTTTGAAAATATGCTTCCCTCTCAGGAGTCCATTAGCAATCCGTTATCTTGATTTATACTAAGATACATTGAATAACAACATCAAAAAATGCCAATTCAATAGTATTGCAAAGTTTCCATAAAAACATTATAGAAAATTATTGTACAATCCCACTATATACGGTTCGTAAAACTCCTTAAAATGTAGTATATGCAACTAATATATTGATGAATCGGTAAGTTGAGGAATACACCTCTTATCGTTTCCATTGGTATAATGGAGGAAAATAAAAAAAGGAAATAACTTTATGAATCATTAAACAAAATTAAAAAATAGTTGAAAAGGAAAACAAACAAAATGAGAGAAACCTCCAAAATGAAATGATTATACCTTGTAAATGGTGCATGATTTGATATAAGAAGTACAAATCCATTTTAGATATTTATGTTGGTAACTTCAATCCTCTATTCAGGGCATAGCCATAGATGTTTCGATAATAATTGTATAAAAAATCCTTTAAAACACAAACATGTGTATGCAATAAGCCTAATATCCATAACAAAATACAAGGAAACCCCTACAAAAATAAAGGAAACCCCACTCTAACAATTATTTATTCAATTAGAGTTAAAGACAAAAAACAAACAAAAACAAAAGATAAAATTGTTTCATATGCATATATGCTTGTTAGATTACATTACCAAATTGTTTCCTTCAATAATTGGGTAAAGGAAAAAAAAGACAAAGATTTGAGGAACATGTTATTAGAAGATAGAATATTAAGATTTTTGGTTTGCTAATAACCAAGATATAAAACATGCTTAAAAAATCCAAGCTCAAGAAGCAATGCCAACTATAAGAATAACGAAGAATTAAAAATAAATAAACAATTTAAACATTTGGTAATTAACATGTAATAGAATGGTGTTAATCAAATTAAAATGTGATAGTAAAAAATTAGATATTAGTCTCCATGAAGAAGAAAAGAAATACATTGGTGAATCTGATTTGCATGGTACCTTTGTTCTAAATGGAAGTTATATAAAATATTGATTTAAATCATCAATTGAAAATAACGAATAAACTCTCTACACCCAACAAGGCCCTAACAATACAAGAGAAAGGAAAAAAAGTTATTAGTAAAAGAAAAAATATTTGCATGGAAAATTTCTCAACTTTTCTAATAAGTGCTTGGTGAAGAAAATTTTGGATGGGAGGAGAAATTGACGTAAGGAGCCATCAACTAAAAATATTATACGAGAGAAAGAAAAACAACTATTAGTCTTTCTAAATAGTCAACTTTCATTTTGAATTAGAAGAAGCACGCAAAGAATAGGAGGCAAAGAGCATGGCTGATGTCATGCATGAAAATTATAAAGGTCCATACAAGATAGATGACCTAAAAAATAATAAATGAGGTCATAATCAAAGAATTACTAAAAAATAAGAAAAGAGTAGCAATAAAACAAATATAAGGGAAAGGCCGTGTGCAACACATAAGTGTTGGAAATTCTATCCACGCTTATGTCATGGAATGAGTAACCCTTGTGTGTGGTCATGTGTTGAAAGAAGAAATTCATCACTGAGCATCAAAAATAAATTAAGAAGAAATAATGTTGTACAAAGTTACACATTTTCAAGAGATAAGAATAATGAATCAAAAATAAGAAAAAAAGAAAGAGCACTCTTCAAATCATTATGAAGAGTAAAGGAACACAAATGATATGTATTCCAAGATTGTGAGCAAGAATTATAGTACTTATTGTAATAATTATATAATAACATTGATGGGCATCCGTAGACATACTAGTTAGGTAACGAGTTTCTTCTACGGTTCGAGGAAAAGTGGCATGGCATTCAGTCACTAATAGCAAGGTGAGAGATCACTCAAGGAGAGTTGCGATTCATGAGAAGAATATTGATCTCATATATGTATAGTTTAATGAACTCATCACCTTTGTCAAAATATTTTCTATACATGTACATTTGAATTTGAACTGTTGTTTCATACAAACTTTCAATTGTATGTCCAAAGATAGGATCAGATATGTAGAAAAGGCTGTCATTCTAACCACACACAAAATGAATATTTTTTCATTACTTTTTATAAGCACATGAACAAGTAGAATATTTCAGAGAAACCATTCCCAAATAGAGAATCCTATGGTATCCTACAACCGTTGACATTGTAACAAAGGGGGTTAGATGTAAAAATTCTACAATAGCACTATTTTCCCATTATTTATCCTCTTATTTTATGGTCAACACTCTTTTTCATTTGGAAGAGCTTAAATAAGATTGTGATAGCTGTAACAACATAGGAAAAATGGGGAATTGTTGATGCATAATCACAACACCCTTGATTGTTGCAACTTGATAGATTGAAACTGTCAGTGTGATTGCATAACATGGAACTTTTCCCAAAGTGTGGGACTTTGCAATCAGGAAACCTCTCCGGATGAAGGTTGGTTCCTATTCCTCTATTCTGATACAAACATTCAAATTGTATAGCATCTATCCTAAAATCTATTCTAACTTGCTAAAAAAGAAATGATTGAAACGATTGCAAGAAATTAAACCTAATCTATAGGAGGTGATGCCCCAAAAAGAATGTTGAACACCTATTATGCATGGATATGAAAACCAGTAAGTTTGAAGGGGATGAATACACACCACAAGTCAACCAATTTTTATGAATTCATTCACCATTAAACATAGACCATTAAATATGCAACACAATTTAACATGCACAATAAACCAAAATTATAATGAGAGATCAAGAGAATGCAATGAACACAAGAGAGGGTTGAACTTTATCCACATACTTATATTATTTCTCAACAGATTCGATATAGTGCATTACAATGGCCAAGAAGCACTAATTTGCATTATACCTTGAATTGGAGGTTTGAACTCCATAAATTCACTTACAAACTAGAGAATAAGGGAGTGTGCAAAGCATGCTCATCAAACCTTTTGAAATGAACCACTCCTTATAATATATAGGAAGAATGAGAGAAGGGAGAGAGAGGAATTTTAAATTTGCTTCAACCACCCAAAATGCATAAAAATCACCTGCAATAATGATGGGTCCCACTGTAAAACCCATACCTCCATGTACTTTTCCTTGTTGGAGAAGAAAGGAAGCCCATACCTTCATCATTTGGGTAGGTGATAAATTTGGAAACACCCTCTACAATGGCGGAATGTATTTCCAAAAATTCCTATTTTGTGAAAAATTGAGTTCCCAGTCAAACATTATAGCCATCTAAAGACTAGGGTTCCATTCTATAATAAATGCCAGTGGTTAATCTGCCTCTTTTCGAACTCTGAAAATGCATCGTAACCTCTGAAATCTGAAATTTCAGATTTTCGGGATTTAGAGCTTCGAGAGTTTGCATTTCGGAGATCTCCTTTAATGTTCATTGCTCAAGTTGGCTCGAGAGTTCCAAAATTTTGAACCTTTGATGTCTAAAATTTGGACTTCGGAGTTCGGACTCCGAAATCATGTCACGTCACATTGTTCATCTTTCAAGCTAAAAGTTTTAAAATTTTGAAACCTCGAAGTCTGAAATTCAGACTTCGGGTTTCAGACCTTTGTATTTTTGGGGGTTCGGGTTTCAGGAATTCGAGACTTTGGGTTTCGAGGATTCTGGACTTTGGCTTTCGGGGATTCTGGACTTCAGGTTTTGGGGATTTGGGACTTCCAGTTTTGAGGTTTTGATTTTCCACCGGTTACATGAAACGATTGCAAGAAATTAAACCTAATCTATAGGAGGTGATAAACCAAAAAGAATGTTGAACACCTATTATGCATGGATATGAAAACCAATAAGTTTGAAGGGGATGAATACACACCACAAGTCAACCAATTTTTATGAAATCATTCACCATTAAACATAGACCATTAAATATGCAACACAATTTAACATGCACAGTCAACCAAAATTACAATGAGAGATCAGGAGAATGCAATGAACACAAGAGAGGGTTGAACTTCATCCACATACTTATATTATTTCTCAACAGATTCGATATAGTGCATTACAACGGCCAAGAAGCACTAATTTGCATTATATCTTGAATTGGAGGTTTGAACTTCATAAATTCACTTACACACTAGAGAATAAGGGAGTGTGCAAAGCATGCTCATCTAACCTTTTAAAATGAGCCATTCCTTATAATATATAGGAAGAATGAGAGAAGGGAGAGAGAGGAATTTTAAATTTGCTTCAACCACCCAAAATGCATAAAAATCACCTGCAATAATGATGGGTGCCACTTTAAAACCAATACCCCCATGTACTTTTCCTTGTTGGAGAAGAAAGGAAGCCCATACCTTCATCATTTGGGTAGGTGAGAAATTTGGAAACACCCTCTATAATGGCAGAATGTATTTCCAAAAATTCCTATTTTGTGAAAATTTGAGTTCCCAGTCAAACATCATAGCCATCTAAAGACTAGGGTTCCATTCTGCAATAAATGCTAGTGGTTAATCTACCTCTTTTCAGACTCTGAAAATGCATCGCAACCTCTGAAATCTGAAATTTCAGATTTTCGGGATTTAGAGCTTCGAGAGTTTGCATTTCAGAGATTTCCTTTACTGTTCATCGCTCAAGTTGTCTCGAGAGTTCCAAAATTTTGAACCTTGGATGTCTAAAATTTGGACTTCGGAGTTCAGACTCCGAGATCATGTTGCGTCACCTTGTTCTTCTTTTGAGCTAAATGTTTTAAAATTTCGAAACCTCGAAGTCTGAAATTCAGACTTCGGGTTTCAGACCTTTGTATTATTGTGGGTTCGGGTTTCAGGAATTCGAGACTTTGGTTTCGAGGATTCTGGACTTTGGCTTTCGGGGATTCTAGACTTCAGGTTTTGGGGATTTGGGACTTCCAGTTTTGAGGTTTTGATTTTCCACCGGTTACATGAAACCTCTGAAATCCTGAAAGCCTAAAGTTTGAATTTCAGACTTCGGGGTTCGTACCTTTCTGCTCTTGTTTCACACTTCTTTCCTCTGAGTCCCCAATTTTTTCTTGAGCCTACCTCTGACAGACCACACCTCAGAAGTTCAAATTTCAGACTCCATAGCTCCTTCATAACCCAAACCAACACAAACTCCCAAGCTCTTTTGTAATGTGCTCGACCCACTTCAACTCGCTTGGCTCGAGCCCGAAATGTGAGTTTTCGTGGCCAAATCAATCCTTCCATTTTATCTGTGCAGGGTCATATTTGTTTGATTTTTCTGGAGGGGAAAAATCAAATAACAGGAATTTGTACAGAAGAGGTAGTACCCCTTGCAAAGGTTCGCGATGACATTTATTGGATGTAGACATGTTCACATATGTTATATTAAGCCCATTCATTTAGATCCACATTTAACAGATTCTCTCTTGTTGTGGTTGACTCATATTGGTGGTTCATTAAGGTTGAGAGAATAAAAAGAGGTTGCCGCATATGTATTTGATACATCATGTCAATGTTAGCATCATCGTATTCTAATTTGGAACAATATCTTTCAGTGTAAAAAATCATTTAAATGGCCCAAAGTAATGCATGTAGTTATCCAAGTAGATGCGCACACTGCAATACCCTTACCGACGCGGAAGGTATCTAGCCCACCACCAACCAAATCCCGAAAATTAAGGTTGACTCATTTTAGATCAATGAAGAGTACCTATGTATGTGTTTGTCTTTCGCCTCAAACAATAGTGATAAAGAGGTCACTAGTCTATGGAAAGAAATAAAGTGAAACAATATCCACACAACATGACGTTGTTGGCCATCCTGCTCTCTCTCTCTCTATATAATTATCTGTGTGTGTGTATATATATTATATGTACTGATATATGTGGATATATATATACACATATATATATACATATATATATTATTATATATATATATTCTATGTATGGTATATATGTAATATAATATATATCCATATAATATATATACCTATATAGAGAGAAATATATATATAGATATACACATAGAGAAGGGGTAGATATAGAGAGAGAGGGAGAGAGATGACAACATAGAGACAGATGATAGATGGGGTATAGATATCTTAGATAGGATATCTAATATATATACAATATATCAATACTATTCTATATATTATGTGTTGTGTGTATATATATATACATATCTAATTATATATATATATATATATATAATATACATACATATATACTACAATAACATATATAGTAATATCTTATATATATATATATATACTGTATGTATATATGTCTGTATGTACTGTATGTATGTATGTATATGTGTGTGTGTGTGTTTTTAACAGAGGATAACACAAACCATTTAGTTGCAACAAGTGGTGATTTTTTATGTTTTGTGAGGACAAAAGCCGCATCTGACGCGTTAGAAATGAGGATTATGGACACCTACCATTATGATGATAAGAGAGTGAATTCAATGTCCCTCTAAAAACTTGACGAGCTTAGTCATCATCTTCTAGACCAATTGGACTTATTCTGTGATGAAGACACTGAAACCATGATTGAAGAATATATAGAATTTTTAGTTACATAGGGTATGGTCTCTTGTTACGTGACCATTTGACAGATACACCTTAAACATCATTGTTTCCCATTGACACAGAGGTGGTTAAGAGCTAACTTTCGTATTCCTCGCTATTTATAGGTGTAATATTGCAAACTCTAATTTCAGGGAATCAATGGAGTGCAGCATCTGTGGCGATGTGGGCTTTCAGAGCAGTTTGTTCCAGTGCACTAAATGCCTATTGTGTTTTCAGCATCAGTAAGATAACAATTCATCTCGCCATTGCTATTTTTTTCACTATTCTTCTTTAGAGATAAGCTTCATCCACTGTATTCTAATTTATTCGAAAAAAATGAAGGGTGTGATGGATATATCTCATGGCGTATATTCTTTTAGCCATCAGCTGATCTTCATGTGCTTTTTTCTGTCAGATATTGCAGCAGAGCATATTTTGAGAATGTATCAGCTGATATTTGTGACTGGTGCTACAATATTCAGGAGGCAGGCTCCGATAGTAAGCTTATCAGAGTTTGTTCGAAAGGAATGGGGAATTGTTCTGGGTCCGAAGAGTGCTTGAGCATGACCCATAATGGAGAAGTGAAGAGAAAACTGAAAAACTGTTATGCTGACATTGATAGAGAGATACCCAAAAAGCTGAATAACAAGGCTTGTGAGTTAATTTGCAATGATAGAAAAGTTAGGAGGAGATATAGACTTCTTGATGAAATTGTGTGTTGACTGTTATGGTTTTCAATGCAGATAAGCTATTTTCCATGCAATAATGTCAAAACCAACTATGTAGTTTTCTTTTGTATAAAAATCTTGTAGGGCTGGCTGTTTCATTTATGAATATACCGAATCCACTTTGGACTTGGCTCTTGGGACTATTAAAAAATATTTCTACATGCATGGGAAAGTGTTTCTCAATACTTAATAATTTGTATTTTCATTTCAAATAATAAGGAATCAATGATTATCATCAAAGCAGGTCAAGTGGTGGCATTCCATATTGTCGTGCTTCATGTTTGGTATCTGATTAGCAGGAGCCAATACAAATTGTTATTTCATACTATTTTAGTGGCTCAGTAATGTAGAAAAAAGTCTTCACTTTTTGGATGTATACGTCAGGAATAAAAACAGAAAAAAGAAAAGAAAGAATTGCATTCGTATCTGCAAAGAATTGCAATGATATCTTCCATGAAAAATGGTCAAAAAAAAAAAAAGTGGTCAAATTAATTTCGCGAAATTTGGGCACAGTCGTCTCTATCGGTAGAAATCAGGACCTAAATTTACAGAAAAATGCAGGCTGAGATAGGGGAGAAGACCCAGTATGTGAACACATCCCAATACATGAATAGTATTTTACATTTAAAATATCCAATACTTGATGGAATAAAAACCAAAATTTTGATTATTGAAGTTCAAAAATTTGTTTTTTTATAAACCATATGTGGATAGGGTAAACATCTCAGTATTTCTTAGTACACAATAAATACTGATTGGTACTTTCATTTTCTATAATAAAAGACTCATTTGTTCAAAATATAAAAACAACATATTAGTTGACAAACCCATCATATCTATTTAATGGGTTGAATATTTTTCTTCTCAGTTCATCTCTTTCCATATTCCAAGTTGGGTTGTTCAATCACCAGATCTTTCATATCCAGACATTAATACATACCTGCAAAAAAAGAGGGAACCTTCTTCTCAAGATTCAAATTCATCCATTAAAAACACAAACAAAATTGTACAGTTGAAGGTAAAAAATAAATATGAATATCAAATCAAATAATTTCAGCCACAAGATCATCTCAAAATCAATTTCAACCTTTGATTAAAAAGACCCTACACCTTGATCCATGTCTTACATTTTGATTGGATACTCTCAAATCAATGTTGGTATTATATATTCACTTTCCTAGTCTTGTTGACTACTGATTTACTTCTGCAGGGTCCCTGATTACAGTGGAGTTTATAAGAAGAGATTACTTCTATCAAGGAGGAAAGGAAAGGTCCAGCAAAGCAAAAATTGCAGGTTAGTTTTCATACCAAAGATCTGTTCAATTAGGTTAGAATTAGACATAACAGATTGCTGAGCAGAACTGCAAGATTATGGACTGATAGAATTATAGTAAAGAATTATAGTAAAGAATGAGTCTAGAATAATAGAATTTAAAGAAAGGCCCTCAGCTTTGTTCTTTTTGCCTTTTACAATTGATTTTAATTTAGATACCATTGTGGATTAGTTCTGAGAATGACCACAGACTGCTAAAATATGCACATGATCAGAGTAAACAATGAGAACCTAGTGCCTATCTGCACAAAGAAAAGCTCCAAACCAGTAGTACCTACCAAGGCAAAGGAAAAATTACTAGAAAAACAAGCCTCGAGAAACCCTACAGTAGTAGTCTTAAAACACATCTAATCGAAAAAATCAAAAAAGCTAAGCTAAAAAGAAATAGTTAAGATTGCACACACATTTTGAAAAGAAAGAGAAGGATTGCACACGCATTTTGATGTCTGTTCAATTAGGTTAGAATTAGACATAACAGATTGCTGAGCAGAACTGCAAGTTTATGGACCGATTTCTATTTATTTTATCAAAAATTGGACCATTTTACAGAGCACATCAAAAAAATATTAAGATTGGAATTGAGTGATTCTTGATCATAGCATCATGCTAATTAATTCTGTGAACATCTATTAGATACTGGCTTTATGTTTTCTCCCTTAAAGTACCTTAAAAGCAAATAATATTAACTTCACAATAGAACTAATATCTTCAGAATGTAAATGTGTTTTTTTTGAGATATTTTATTTGATCGATCATATGTAAGCAAATAATATTACAATATGATTCGAAATTAAAGGCTTAGGATAAAAAATAATTAAATTATAACTAGCTGTCAAATTGGTGATCCTATGTGGCAAGGAATCGGCTCCATGGACCTGCGATCTTAGGGTGTTTGCATACTAGCCCTTCTCCCCTATGTGCAGCAAAAACGAGGGTAGAGTGTTTTCTAAATGATATTCATAAATGGTTTTCATTAAGCTAATATGCAGTCGGCGCCCCACATTTCCCCAAGAGTGGCTTCCATCAAAACCAATTATAATTTCTCAATTGAAGTCTGTTGTTATCCAGTTGAAATATTTTCCTTACTTATTTGACAAGAGAACTATTAACTTCACAATGTCTTCCCTTATTACCCATCTGACTTTTCTTTCCCCAAATGATCATTATAATCTGAAATCTAATACTTACGAGCAAGTCTTCTGTCCACCTGATGTTATGAAGCATGTCCTTAAAAATGCTAATGAAAGGAAGTCACTCCGATGCCCAGTCCAACCAGAAGCAAGATATCCAATATTTTATGTAATCCTGTGTAGGAGCACCGTAAGGCCCGTTAATGAGCAGAAAACATGGTGGTTGAGCATTTATTTGTTTCTTATCTATTACGCGCGTCAAAATGGTGGAGGACAAATTGCATTTCCCTCTTTTATTTCGAATTTAATGCTCAACACTTGTCCTCTTCGGTGAACCACTTTGGGTCTCCATCAGAAAATGTGTATTTAATGAGATATTTATTTGATCGATCATATGGAAGCAAACATTATTAAAATTGGATACGAAATTAAAGGCTTAGGATAAAAAAATGTTTTTTTATAACTAGCTGTTAAATTGGCGCTCCTACGTGGCAAGGAATTGGCTCCATGGACTTGCGAACTGAGGGGGATAGGCCTTTTCTAAAAATAAGTCATCTACAGATATATCAGAATGTGCAAGACATATCAATTGGTTTCGTCCTCAACCCATAGAAATCTGCAAAAATATAGAGAACTGAATTTTCTCACAAACAACATCCACTGCATCCTATAAAATTGAAAAACTGAAATTAAAACCATTATCAATATCCACAAAGATTAATGGTAGTGAATATAAATCATAGTAAAGTGTAGGTAAGAGAGAAATCATCTAACATACGTGAGCCAAAACATCTTCACCTTTAGAAATAGAGAATGTAACAAAGTCCAAAACAGCTCAAACATATTTCAGAGTTGTGGCTTCACCTAAGACGTCATTGGCTTCACCTAAGGATGCAACAGCTAGCAAACAAATCAAATTGAATCTTCATTACAATGAACACCATTGAATTTTTAACAGAAAATCCTTCTCGACTATACAGTTTTCTTGAACTATACGTGCTTACGGAAGCTAAATAGACAATTGCTTCATATGAGACCACAAAATGAACCTAGTTTCTTTCTACTTTATATTTTTCCCTTCCACCACTCTCGTAAACTACTCTATAAGGAACTAGAAGACGAGAGTAAGTGTAATTTTTTGCAATAATCATTTTCATTTATCCAAGGATTCAACATCAGACAGAAGACAAAATGTCTGCAAATCTAATTTTTCGCAACACACTTTACTGTTATTTTAAGTGTTTCTTTAAATTAAACGCCTAACCTTCCCAGCCACTACCTACCTCTTTTCCTTGGAAAATTTCTTCAATATAGAGGCTGAATGTTAAATAGCCTGGTTTTCTGATTCCAGTCTATGAGATAAATTCTTGAAGAAAAAAGATGTGTGTCCTTGTAAAGCACAAGACCCGATGAAACTAAAAAATAAAAATCGGCTAAAACTGACAGCTTTACCAACTTTGGGATGGTTTCCCCTACATTGCTTATGCCCTTATCTTGTTATTACTTAGGGTAGTCACTGTTAGTTTCAAAAATCACATTTTTTTCATCATTCTCTGACATTTACTTCAGCTTATAACATAAAGGAGAAGAAATCCAAAAGCCCCCCTCCATGGAATAAATTCTCCAGAGCATCCAAAATTCAAGGATATGAATCTTAAGAGCTAATTTTCATCCTGATCTACTTAATAATTTTCCATAATCACTTTGAATCAGTAGAATAGGTCAGAATGGCCTATAAACATTATTATAAATGAGATGTCATAGTCCGAACCGTGATTGCTACCTATCTTACTCAGCACACCATAACAGTCTGAAAGTCTATAAAGCTCATCTTCAAACTAAGAAAGCTAAAAGTGTACAAGCTACTAAGTTATGTTTTCCTCCTCCTCCTCCTCCTCCTCCTTCTTCGTGGAGTGTGATATAAACACACATGTATATATCGACATAACTTCTAGACTATAGTTCAAGTTCCACACATCAACTGCTTCTAGTAGCCCATGAGCATCAGTGTAAACTATTTCCTTGTACAAGAGAGAGGCCGGATGGACACCTCAAAAAACCTCATCATTCCGGTATAGCTTTTTTTCTTCCACATGCCCATAATAATAAGACAAAAAGATTTCTAGAAGAATAACTACGTCTGATGTTTGACCCATCATCAAGATGAATCGTCGCCAATTCAGTTATCCAATTTACATAAAATGTCTTTCACCCATTTCTCTCGAAGTTGCTTCTAGTTCTAACCTTAAAATATCTTCAAAGCGTAGAGGAAAATCCAAAGGGAGCTCCGGGATAAAGCTTCCTGCTCACAAAAAAAGGTTTTTTTTGCCTGTTTTACAGTCACATGGACCAGTGCCTTCACTGTCATAGGAGTGAACACTTGTTGTGGTCCAACTCTATTTTCGAGTCAGCAGAACAGAATGTTTCCTTCCAACAATAAGGTCATTGATAGAGCCCTTTATGAACCTCTTATTGACGTTAGACATTTAAATCCTCAAACAAATGAAGAAGAAGATTGTGTTCGTGAACGACTCCATCTAAACATCAATCAATTCTAGCTTCCCCCCAGGGTGTGCCTCAGTTCAAACCGATTCGCAACAGTTCACACGCACCCAAAACTAAAAAATAAAACTGAAATCCTAAACAGCCACTTATAATTTCTATTAGATCAAATTGAATTTATCTGGTCAAAAACCCAAAAAAGAGAGTAAATTTTAAGCCCACTTCTTGCTGGATGTTTTTTCATTTGTCAAATCCAATTACCGATCACAGTAAACCCCCAATAACTTAACCAAAAAATAATAATCAAAATTCAAATTTTATGATACGAAACCATGAATATAATAGAAATTTTTACAAATCCAGAACATTCTCACCCTCTCGCTACAAAGCGCCAAAAAAAAAAAAAAATGGATGTCCAGGCAACATTCGTTGTATATCTCTCGCTAACTCTATAAGATTATTATAAGATCTTACCATTTACTACAAAACAGAAATTGTAACTCTATGTGAACACTTCCCAATACTAAGAGATCAGATAAAGAGATTCTCTAAAACTAAAGCGTAAAGATCAATACAAGTTTATTATAGCTAGCTGTAAAATTGATAACCTACATGACAAGGACGTGGCCCGAGGGACCCTTGTGAAACTTTAGGGTGTTGAATAATGGCACTAACTACCAAAGAAAAATTAAACGATATAGGAACGAAAAAGTTATTCAGACCTTTCAACTTACAATTATAGAGTGACAGTATTCAAGCTAGGTATAACTAAACATGTTTTTAATCGGATAATCTTTAATCTTTATCAGATGCGTAATAGGATGTGCTTCCATATGACGATCAGGTAAAATAGTCTCAAAAAAAACACACATTTACTGGTGGGGCTCCGAAGTGGTCCCTACCAATACCTACAGTATAATACAAGAGATTCACTACCACCATAAACAGCATTATTGTAGTCAAGCTCTTACAATAAGATTCTTACATGCATTCACTTCTGAAGATGATTTGATGCACAACAATTACATTAACAAAGCCTGCGCTTCAATTGATCAATATGAATACAATGTCGAAAGGGGGTGGATGCATGTTCAGTGATGAAACTTCTAATTTATATTGAATCAATTACAAACAAGCCGACGCACTTGTAGGTTATTTGATGGATTAAAAACAAAAAAAAACATCATCTTTACAAGAGTTTAGGGGAGAGAGAAGAAGAAGGGCCAGTCTGTGAACACCATAAAACTTCACATGTTAAGTGCACAATCGCTTGCCTGTAGGAGTGAGGACCGTATGCTTAAAGTATTAAATAACAATTTGTAATCCTATATCTTTAATTTTCAAAATTCATATCTTACTATATTTCTTCCATATGAGCGATCAAGTAAATCTTTAAAAAACACATTTACTGGTGGAGATCGGAGTAGGGCCATTACCAACACACCTACAGTACTACAACATTATGGGAGCCACAAAACAACATATTGTAGTAAGCTATTATAATTACGATTCTTACATGCATCACTCTGAAGATGATTTGCTTTCACAAAACATGACATTAACCAAGAACTGCGCAATTGATCGATATGACCTTACAATGTGGGGAAAGGGGCGGGGCGACTGGCGACTGCATGTTCGATGTGACAACATTCTAAATATATGATCACTTACAAAACAAGCTGATGTGAATGTAGTGTTATTTGATAAACCCTCCTTCTTTAGAAAGTGTTTATAGATGCTCTTATTGATATATTTATACATATTTTTACTAATTTTCTATTGTTTTATACTGCAATTGAGAGAAGATGAAGAGAAGAGGGTTTACATCGGCACAACGTATGCCAAAAATCGAGAGGTGTAAATTTGATTTGACTTGAAACATCTAACCATGGAACAGATGAACAGGATGATACAATAATAAGCGAAAGAGGATGGTTCAATAACAAATCACGGAGATACAACCACAAATGATGAATCATCAGCGAGGAACCGCTGGAGTGTGACCTAAATAGGCATGAACTATTGGAGCCTGTGGTGGTTAGAGGCAACCAATTCGACCAAGAGGTTAGAATTTTGTCTCGTGGTCCAAAAGAAGATATGTTAAAGGCCATAGATGATATTGAAGTTTCTCGCATTTTCAAGTTAGAGCTGCCTGCAGTTGAAATATATGTCATCTGTGAAATGATTTTCACTTGAACACTATTCTGCATTTTAAAATCTCCAATTACCTGAGGACTCAAAACCAAAAAAATTTTTATTATTGACAGTTTATATAGGGGGCCATTATGCGAAAACCCTAAGTTCGCAGGTCCATGGAGCCAATTCCTGCCAGTAGGAGTGCCATTTGGACAGCAGTTATACATAAGGATTTTTTTCCTAAGCCTATAATTTTCAAATCAATGGTAATATGAACAGGTCAGGTGGTGCGGCATTAAATTTGAAATAAAGAGGAAATGCAATCTGTCCTCATGTTTTTATTCCATCAGGTATGGATATTTTAAATGAAAAATAGTGTCAAGTATTGGACGTGTTCACATAATGCCCTTCTCCCCTATGTAATAAAAACCAATTATAAATTCGGTCTTTTCAAATAATATGAAAATTAATAAACCTTGTATTAGATAATCGTTAATGGCGCCCAAACGAGGGGTAGGTGGGGGGAGGGTAATCCCAAGTTCAGCTACAAGTTCAGAATTCGTACTGTCATGTATCATAAGCTTGCTAAATTTTTCCCGATCGTAGATTAATCTTATTGATTATTAATACATATTTTACTAATTTTTATATGTTTCTACTGTAGTGTTAGAGAAGATGAAGAGGAAAGCGGAGTTACCTTCGAGCCCCCACATATGCCCAAAAATTGAGGTGTACAATTTGAAATTGAAACATCTAACCATGGAACAGATGAACAGGATTGCTTTAAAATCATAAGCGAAGAGATGGTGCAATAACAAATCAAGGAGATAGATAAAACACAATGATGATCATCAGCAAGAACCTGACTGGATGTGAACTAATAGGCATGAAACTACAGGAGACTGTTGGTTGTTAGAGACAACACTGCGGACCAAAGAAGGTTAAATTTGGTCTAGTTGGTCAAAAGAAGATTAGATAGTAAGGCCATAGATGAGATTGAATTCAACAAGTCTTCTGTTAGAGCTGACTTGCACTGGAAATATAATTTCCCTCCACATATGTTCATTATGGCTAAATTGTCTAACCCATATAAAAAGGGAAGGGCCCTGCACCGTTTTGAGGAAGGAGAGGAGACAGGATCTGTTGAATGGTGTAAGCAAATGGTAGATTTAGGGCATAGCGGGGATGATGCACTGAGGCATGTGTTGCACAAATGTGTGAAAAACGAAGAGAATCATTTCGAGAAGGAGTCCTCCGATGCCCAGTCCAAACCATAAGCAAGATATCCAATATTTATGTAATCCTGTGTAGGACACCGTAAGGCCCGTAATGAGCAGAAAACATGGTGGTTGAGCATTGATTTGTTTCTTATCTAGTCGAGCGTCAAATGGTGGAGGACAAATTGCATTTCCCTCTTTTATTCGAATTTAATGCTCAAACACTTCCTCTTCGGTGAACCACTTTGGGGTCCCATCAGAAAATGGTGTATTTAATGAGATATTTTATTTGATCGATCATATGGAGCAACATTTTAAATTGGATACGAATAAAGGCTTAGGATAAACAAAAAAATGTTTTTTTATAACAGCTGTTTAAATTGGCGCTCCTACGTGGCAAGGATTGGCTCCATGGACTTGCGAACTGGGGGGATAGGCCTTTTCTAAATAAGTCATCTTAACAGATGATTATAATAATGTGCAAGACATCTCAATTGGTTTCGTCCTCAACCCATAGGAAAATCTGCAAATATAGAGAACTGAATTTTCTCACAAACACATCCCCTGCTCCTATACAATTGAAAAACTGAAAATTAACCATTATCAATATCCCCACAAGATTAATGGTAGTGATATAAATCAATAGTAGCATTGTGGTAAGAGAGAAATCATCTAACATAACGTGAGCCAAAACATCTTCACACCTTATAGAAATAGAGACTGTAACAAAAGTCCAAAACAGCGCAAACACCTTTCAGATTTGTTCTTCCCTCAAGACGTCATGGCCTTCACCTAAGGATGCAACAGCTAGCAAACAATCAAAATTGAATCTTTCATTACAATGAACACCATTGATTTTTAAACGAAATCCTTCCTTCTCGACTAACGTTTTCTTGAACTATCGTGCTTAACTGAGCTAAATCGACAATTGCTTCATATGAGACCACAAAAGGAAAACCTAGTTCTTTCTACTTTATATTTTTCCCCTTCCACCACTCTCGTAAACTACTCTATAAGGAACTATAAGACGGTAGTAGTGTAATTTTTTTGCATAATAAAATCATTTTCATTTATCCAGGATTCAACATCAGAACAGAAGACAAAATGTCTCAAATCTAATTGTTTTTTTCGCAAACACTTTACTTGGTTATTTTAAGTGTTTCTTTAAATTCAACGCCTAACCTTCCCAGCCACACCTACTCTTTCCTTGGAAATTTCCTTTCTCTTCAAATGAGGCTGAATGTTAAATATCCTGGTTTTTCTGATTCCATCTATGAGATAAATTCTTGAAGAAAAAGATTGTGTCCTTGTAAAGTCACAAGACCCTATGAACTAAAAAATAAACAATCGGCTAAACTGACAGCTTTCCCAACTTTGGGATGTTTTTTCCTCCCCTACAATTGCTTATGCCCTTATCTTGTTAATTACTTAGGGAGTCACTTTAGTTTCAAAATCCACTTTTTTTTCATCAAGTCTCTGAATTTACTTCATCTTATACATAAAGGAGAAGAAATCCAATCCTCCCTCCATGGAATAAATTCTCCAGAGCATCCAAAATTCAAGGATATGAATCTTAAAGCTCTAATTTTCATCCTGATCACTTAATAATTTTCCATAATCACTTTGAATCAGTAGAATTAAGTTCAGAATGGCCCTAAAACATATTTAAATGAGATTTCTAGTCCGAACCGTGATTGCTACCTATCTTACTCAGCACACCATAACAAGTCTGAAAGTCTATAAAGCTTCATCTTCAAACTAAGAAGCTAAAAGTGTACAAGCTAACTAAGTTATGTGTTCCTCCTCCTCCTCCTCCTCCTCCTTCTTTCTTCGTGGAGTGTGATATAAACACACATGTATATATGAACATAACTTCTAGACTATAAGTTCAAGTTCCACCATCAACTGCTTCTAGTAGCCCATGAGCATCAGTGTAAACTATTTCCTTTACCAGAAGAGAGGCCGTAGTACCCTCAAAAAACCTCAATCATTCCGGTATAAAGCTGTTTTTCTTTCCACATCCATCAAGAAGTAAGACAAAGATTTTCTAGAATAACTACGTCTGATGTTTGACCCATCATCAAGATGAATCGTCGCCCATTCAGTTATCCAATTTACATAAATGTCTTTCAAAGCCCATTTCTCTTTCTCTCGAAGTTGCTTCTAGTTCTAACCTTTAAAATATCTTCAAAGCGTAGAGGAATCCAAAGTGAAGAGCTCCGGGATTAAAGCTTTCCGTGCTCACAAAAAAAGGTTTTTTGGCCTGTTTACAGTCACATGGACCATGCCTTCACTGTCATAGGAGTGAACACTTGTTGTGTCCAACTCTATTTTCGAGTCAGCAGAACAGAATGTTTCCCACAATAGTCCATTTATAGAGCCTTTATGAACTCTTATTGACGTTAGACATTTAAATCCTCAAACAAATGAAGAAGAGATTGTGTTCGTTGAAGCTCCATCATAAACATCAATCAATTCTAGCTTCCCCCAGGTGCCCAGTTCAACCTATCTTACAGTTCCACGAACCCAAAACTAAAAATAAAACTAGAAATCCTATTAACAGCCACTTCTACTTTCTATTTAGATCAAATTGAATTTATCTGGTCAAAAACCAAAAATAGATGAGTAATTTTTAAGCCCCCACTTCTGCTGGATGTTTTCATTTGTCAAATCCAATTACAGATCTACAGTAAACCCCAATAACTTAACCAAAAAATAATAATCAAAAATTCAAATTTTATGATCACGAAACCATGAATATAATAGAAATTTTTTTAAATCCACTAACCTTCTCACCCCTCTCGCTAACAAAGAAAAAAAATATGTCCAGCACATTCTTTATATATCTCTCGCTAACTCTATAAGATATAAAATCTATACCATTTAATAACAAACCAGAAATTTGTAACTCTATGTGAACACTTCCCCATACTAAAGAGATAAGATAAAGAGTTTTCTAAACTAAAGAGATAAGATAAAAAATGTTTATTTATAGCTAGCTGTAAATTGATAAACCTACATGACAAGGGAATTGGCCGATGGACCCGTGACTTAGGGTGTTGACATAATGGCACTACTCCAGAAATTAAAGATATAGGAAGAAAAATGTTTATTCATACCTTTCAACTTAACTATTTATAGGAGTGACAGTATTCCAGCTAGGTATAAATAAACATTTTTTAATCCTATAATCCTTTAATTATTATCATATCTTATATTATTTCTTCCATATGATCGATCAAGTAAAATAATCTCAAAAAAAAACAACACATTTACTGGTGGGGATCCGAAGTGGTCCATACCAATACCTACAGTAGTACAATAGATTCCTTACCACCATAACAGCATATGTAGTCAAGCTATTACAATTCACGATTCTTACATGCATTCACTTCTGAAGATGATTTGATGTCACAAAACATTACATTAACAAGACCTGCGTCAATTGATCAATATGAATTACAATGTCGAAAGGGGTGACTGCATGTTCCAGTGAAAACATTCTAATTTATATTGATCAATTACAACAAGCCGACGAATGTAGTGTTATTTGATAAACAAATCATCTTTACAAGAGTTTAGGGGAGAAGGGCCAGTATGTGAACACCCTACTTCACATGTTAAGTGAACCAAATCCTTGCCATGTAGGAGTGACAGTATGCTAACTAGGTATAAATAACACTTTTAATCCTATATCTTTAATTTCAAATCATTATCTTCATATTATTTTCTTCCATATGATCGATCAAGTAAAATATCTTTAAAAACACATTTACTGGTGGAGATCCGGAGTGGTCCATACCAACACCTACAGTACTACAACATATTGCTGCCACCATAACAACATATGTAGTCAGCTATTACAATTACGATTCTTACATGCATTCACTTTCTGAAGATGATTTGATGTCACAAAACATTACATTAACAAGACCTGCGTCAATTGATCGATATGAAATTACAATGTGGAAAGGGCGACTGCATGTTCGAGTGAAACATTCTAAATTATATTGATCAATTACAACAAGCTGATGAATGTAGTGTTATTTGATAACACCTCATCTTTAGAAGTGTTTATAGATGATCTTATGATATATTTATACATATTTTACTAATTTTATATTGTTTTATACTGCAACATTAGAGAAGATGAAGAGAAAGAGGAGTTTACATCGAGCACAACGTATGCCCAAAAATGAGGTGTATAATTTGAAAATTGAAACATCTAAACCATGGAACAGATGAACAGGATGCGACAATAATAAGCGAAGAGGATGGTTTAATAACAAATCAAGGAGATAACAAACACAACTGATGATCATCAAGCGAGAACCTGCTGGTATGTGAACTAAATAGGCATGAACTATAGGAAGACTGTGGTTGTTAGAGGCAACACTTCGACCAAGAAGGTTAGAATTTGTCTAGTTGGTCAAAGAGATATGTTAAAGGCCATAGATGATATTGAGGTTTCTCGCATTATTCAAGTAGAGCTGCTGCATTGAAATATCATTCATCTGTGACATGAGATTTCACCTTGAACACTATTCGGCATTTAAAATATCCAATACCTTGATGGAATAAAAACAACCAAAATTTTTATTATGAAGTTTATATAGGGCCATTATGCGAACACCCCCTAAGTTCGCAGGTCCATGGAGCCAATTCCTTGCCACGTAGGAGTGCGCAATTTGACAGCTAGTTATAAATAAGGATTTTTTATCGTACGCCTTTAATATTCAATCATATTGTAATATGAAAGGTTAAGGTGTTGAGCATTAAATTTGAAATAAAAGAGGGAAATGCAATCTGTCCTCATGGTTTTTATTCCATCAGGTATTGGATATTTAAATGAAAAATAGTGTTCAAGTATTGGGACGTGTTCACATACTGGGCCCTTCTCCCTATGTATCAACAACCCAACTTATAAATTCTGTCTTTATCAAATAATATGAAATTAATAAACATGTATTCGATCATCATTAATGGCGCCCACAAAGGGTAATCACAACTTCAGCTACAAGTTCATAATTCATTAATGTCATGTATCATAAGCTTGCTAAATTTTCCCATTGTAGATGATCTTATTGATATATTAATACATATTTTACTAATTTTATATTGTTCCATACTGCAGCGTTTAGAGAAGATGAAGAGAAAGAGGAGTTTACATCGAGCACAATGTATGCCCAAAAAATGAGGTGTACAATTTGACATTGTACCATCTAACCATGAAACAAATGAACAAGATGCTACAATAATAAGTGAAGAGGATGGTGCAAAAACAAATCAGGAGATACAAACACAACATGATGATCATCAGCCAGAACCTGCTGGATGTTAACTAAATAGGCATGAACTACAGGAGACTGTGGTTGTTAGAGGACAACTCTTCGACCCAGAAGGTTAGAATTTTGTCTAGTTGGTCAAAAGAAGATATTTAAAGGCCATAGATGATATTGAATTCAATAATTATTCTATTAGAGCTGCTGCACTTGAAATATAATTACCTCCTACATCTGTTCAGTATTGGCTGAATTGTCTGAACCCATACAAAAAGGAAGGGCCCTCACCTATTTTGAGTGAAGGAGAGAGAAAGAGATAGTTGAATGGTGTGTGGAAGCAAATGGTAGATTTAGGGCATGGAGTGGGATTTATGCAACTGATGGCAGTGTTGCACAAATTGGTGAAACTGGAGAGAGACTCCATTTCGAGAAGGATACCTGAAAAAATCTTGGTGTGAAGGATTTAGAAAAAGACACCCAGACATAGTCCTTTGAGACTGCTGAAGTCTTGAAAGAGATCGTGCAATAGTTTACGTCCAGAGGTGGTTAGCAAGTTGTATGGAAAAACTAGCTAACATTTATATCATTCCGTATGGTGCAGGAAAAATATGGAATTGTGATGAGACAAGAATCCAAGCAGGAGAAATTGTGGCCATGAGGTGCTTGCCACCAAGGGTTACAGGAATGTTCCCAAAATCATTCCTCGTAGCAGAGAATGGATGACAATTCTATGTTGTGTAAATGCTGTAGGGCAATGTATCCTTAACTTTTACTTATTTAAAGGTAAGAAAGTTCACAAAATTACATCAAGGGATGTGAACTAGGTGCTTGCATGGCTGCTCCATCCAAGTGCTTGGATGACTAGAGAGCTCTTTATAAGCTGGTTGTATCATTTCAGTAAGTCTGTACCTGGAGGGGTGTTCCCTGGAAATAGGCATTTACTTATATTTGATGGTCATGGAAGCCATGTGGCATTGTCAACTATAGAAGAAGCCAGGTGATTGGGGATTGATTTATTGACATTGCCAGCACATACTACACACAGGTTTACAACCACTGGATGTTAGTGTCTTTGGTCCTTTTAAAGCATATTTCAGATCTGAGAGGATGCAGTGGATGTGTAATAATAAGTACCAAGAAGTCAAACGTTCAGACTTGGCAGAAATAGGTAAGTAGAGCTCTCGCAAAGGCCTTGACATCTGCAAATTATTCGTGCTGGTTAGTACCGCACAGGTATATGGCCACTTGATCCAATGCATTACAGAATGAAAATGGAATGTAGTAAACTATATATCATTGAAGAGAGATGCCAATGAAGATGATGCTGAAAATGTCACAGATGATGATACTACTGAAAACATTACGAATGTTGATGGTACTATAGACATAATAGATGTTGATGCTGCTGAAAATATCCTACGTTTGTCAAGAGATGTAGCTCCACCAATTGGTGACAAAATTGGAGAAAATTACTTAATGGAATCAGTTGAGAATCTGTCAACAACACAAGAATTCCATCCAACCATTGAAACAATGGTTGTTGCTAATACAGAGACGGAGGAACCAAGTATACAGGGAGAAAGACAAAGTATAATGCAAACCAAAGATTATGAAGTGAACCACATTGTGAATACTCGTGACCAAGGCACATCCAACTGCCCAGGGATTTGGAGAGGATGATCTGTCATTGTCAAGTGCACCAGAACAACCTACTTGGCTGCAAGAGCATATTGCAGAGTTGGGACTTGATCAGATTGGAAACACTGAGGATGAAAGTATATCTTTACCTTCGATGCCAACCAACCTTGAGCCAACAGACTTTGAACCAGCAAACTTTACTCATTATTATGCTGACACAGAGGAAATTGAGGTCATTGATAAACATAAAAATGAAGAAGAGACAACTGGCCATGATGTTGAAAGTGGTATATCAAATGATGGTGTTGCTGCAAATGAGAAGAAATTGGGTAAATTTTTAAGGTTACCGACACAATTTGTATGGGATCCTTCCAAAGGTAAGAGTGATGCTGCACTCTGGATAAGTCGTGCTTCACAATTGTTAACATCTAATGCTTATGTTCAGATGTTAAAAGATACACAACAACAAAAAAAAAGAAATATGTGAAGGGAAACAGCGTAAAAAGGAGCATATTGAGGCAAAAAAGCAAGAAAGGTTCGTAGCAAAGGAGTAAAAAAAGGAAGAGAGATTGCAACGCATTAAAGAGAGCAAGAAAGGGGATCTACAAAATTTTGTTGAAAGACAGGAGTGCGAGAAACAACGGGAAGTAGCTCGCCAAAAAAAGGAATTGGAATTACAATAGAAGGAAGCCACTCGCCATCAAAGGGAGAAAGAGAAACAAGAAAGAGATAACAAGTTCAACAATCCGCAGGTTTTGTTTCCCATGCATCATTCCATGCCCATACAGAACTCCATGTTACAAGATATGTTGAAAGTTCCTATCCCAGATTACCACCCTTACTTCCTTGACACCAACAGAATGCAAATAACTTCAACTCTAACTACACACCCCATTATCCCACAACCTCCTACTTGACATACAACCTTTCATACCATATCTGGTTTTCCTATTCCACCATGGGTTCATCCAGTGAACCTCTTAATGACTCCAAAAACATCTGTCAATGATACAATCATTCTTGATAGTCCAAACTAAGGGCCTTTTTGAAGGTGTGACATGGTTATGGACTAACAAACTGATCCCAAAATTATGGCAGCATTCGAGGAGAATTCTTTTTTGTGTTGCAGAAAAATATGTATCGAAATCAATTGAGAATGCATTATTGCATTCATGATTATAGGTTATAGTTTGTATATTTTGCTCCGAATGTAATGAATATGGACACATAGAGTATAAGTTTATATGTTTTGCTCCAAATGTAAGAAATATAAAGACATGCAATTTATATTACTACATTTTGCTCGAAATGTAATCATTGTTTCAAATGTGGAAACCAAATCAGCTCAGAATTTGTTCATAACCTTATTTAAATTGTTGCATCTTAAAATGAACACCATTAAATAAAAACTAAAAGACAAGGATTTATTTGAATCTTGGTGAGGTTGAAACCTCACCTCTATATGGCTTAAAAACATAGAATTATAGGTAACATTTTCCTTGAGTATTAGTAGTGTGAATACACACTGTTTCCACCCTGCTTCAAACGATATCGCCGTATAAAAATACCATTTCAAAGTTCTCAGCTCTTGCGCCAACACTGGAGCTCCACAATAAAATACTCCTACACGTCCATCCAAAAACAAAATTTGCTTAATAAATAATAAACATCACATTTTAGACGCTTGTACTAGACCATGCTTATGGACTGTGGAAATGCCAAAAAATATATGCAGGGACCTAATGGGAATAGACACAAAGTCCATGTTGATATAATACTCACCAACTTTGGCTTTGGGATGCTTTGTGCATATTCATGAGAAGACCTTTCTCTAATTGGGCCTTGCAAAATGAGTGCGCACCTGTATGGAAAAATGAGAAAGTGATCAAGAAGCAACAACAGATTTGACCAGGTCAGAGATTGGAGAGACAAAAACCTAGTTTGCTTCAATAAGATTACTGATTTGAAAAATTTACTGGAGTTAAAGCAGTACAAAGATTTGAAAGAGCTTAAACGGCCTGTACTACGTATCCTCATATTACCAATAATTTTTTTTACAATTACAGAAAAAGTTGTAGAATTTTACAACATTATCATGAATAGATTTCAATTTAACCTTACAAATTTGTAGAATCTTTTTAGGAAGCAGTTCAGGAAGAGATCTGTAGTCTATGAAATTATAAAGTGAGAACCAACAACAAAACTATAATTTTCTTAATAAAAAAGACAAATTTGCAGTGGAACCAACAGCAAAACTGTAATTTTGTTAACAAAAAAGACAAATTTGCAGTGGAACCAGCAGCAAAACTGTAATTTTCTTAACAAAAAAGACAAATTTTCATATGATTAACAATTTGCAATGAAAATCGTGGTAATACCTTAGAATTTCTAGGCAGTAAAGAGAGAAGATTTGAGAAGTGTTGTTTGAGTTTGAGTCTCCTATTTCACTCAGCTAGAATATGCTCAAATGCTGACTAGTACTGAATCTAACCGGTATTGAAAGAATTCAGAGTGGCGTTCGAAATCCTGCATCTTTCATGTCCAAAAACCCATCAGATTTTATTGTTCAACATGAAAACTCGACCCTTTTCTTTCCCCAAATGATCATTATAATCTGAAATCTAATACTTACGAGCAAGTCTTCTGTCTGCCTAATGCTATGAAGCATGACCTCCACAATGCTAATGAAAGGAGTCGCTCCGATGCCCAGTCCAACCAGAAAGAAAAAATCCAATATTTTATTTAATCCTGCGCAGGAGCCCTGTAAGGCCTGTTAATGAGCTCCAAACAAGGTGGTTGAGCATTTATTTGTTCCTTATCTAATACACGCGTGGAAATGGTGGAGGACAGGTTGCATTTCCCTCTTTTATTTCAAATTTAATGCTCAACACCTGTCCTCTTCGGTGAACCACTTCGGGTCTCCACCAGTAAATGTGTTTTTTTGAGATATTTTATTTGATCGATCATATGGAAGAAAATATTATTAAAATTGGATATGAAATTAAAGGCTTAGGATAAAAAAATGTTTTTTTATAACTAGCTGTCAAATTGGCACTCCTACGTGGCAAGGAATTGGCTCCATGGACCTGCGAACTTAGGGTGTTCGCATACTGGTCGTATATAAACTTCAATAATCAAAATTTTGGTTTTTATTCCATCAAGTATTGGATATTTTAAATGCAGACTAGTGTTCAAGTGAAATATCATGTCACAGATGACATGATATTTCAGTGCAACAGCTCTAATTGAATAATGCAAGAAACTCAATACCATATTTGGCCTTTAACATATCTTCTTTTGAACAACTATTGGGGATGGGTGCAAAGTAGCACATGAAATGTAAATTATGTAACTTTGTGCACCACTCTGGAACTATGTTTTCATTTAGGTAGCATCCATATAGTCCTGGATTTAGACATCAATCTTTTACACCTTCCCACAAAAAATTCATTGTTATTTTTTACTTCGTAGATCTAATTTCAAATAATATTGAGTACGAGTCAATTTAGAAAAAATTTAACTAAAAGCTCATTTTCATATTTTTTACTAGTAGTTTTCAATTTGTATTTACCTTTGCAATTTCTAGGCAGTCATAATTTTGCACTTAAATATGCCAGATTCAGTGACAAGGCAATTTAGCATGTTGAATCTTGTGGATAACATAAAACATAAACCATACCAGAAACAATAAGGCTTAGTTACTGTAAAATCTCAAGACATTTAATTGAAGTAAAAAAATATTTGCCAAGAATTTCTTAGAACAGAGATAAAAGACAACCTACTATAATGCACTTTCTGGTCTATGCTGAACATTTTCTGCTTGAAGAATATTCTTGAGTGGTGTGTATAAAAATCGCCCTAGATGCCACACTGGGAATAGAATACCTCCACACCTGCGCGTCCCAGCTATAATCCACCCATACATAAAGTCCTCCACCAAAAAGTGCACATATAATTTTCTTTGAAGGCAGACCGCAAGTCTGATATTAGAAATCCGTGGACATATCCTGCCACAGACAATTGTAATCTGACATAACCCTTCAAAAAATCGGTTGCATATGCGTGAGCGAGAAGAAAATAGAACATTGTAGAGGCAACCGCCACTCACACAGGTGTACAACTTTGTTTAATACTTATTCGTGCTCTTTTTCTGCAGATGAAACTCAACAAATGTGCAAGGATCAATGGTGGTAAGTTTATCCATACATAGAATGTGTGATGAAAACACCGAAGAGGATGATTTGAAAAAGTTATAATGGAGGGAAATAAGTAAGGGAGGAGAAGGAGAGTGATAAAGAAGGAGATTGAAGGATAATTTCTGGATTGTGATAAATTTTGGGGGAACTTATGCTTAAATCTTATTGCTTATGAATAAACGTATAAGAACAATTGTCCATAAATGACCATTAACACAACACCTTGACCTATCATTTTTGAAAAGCTTGATAGACATAGTTATTGAAACCTGCATTTGGAAATGCTTTTTAATGTAATTAATGGTTGAGGAATTAGCAAAAGATGGAATTAAATTTCATGCACATCACCTTCCTCCTTTAATCATCAAAGTCATCCAAGGATACAAAAAGGGAACATTTGAATTTGAAGATTATAATTTGGAAACTCGATGGGAAGAGTAAAATCTAATAAGGAGCCAATAAATGTAAAGGCATGAAATATATTGAATGCATGGGTTTCAATGAAGGATAGTTGGAGGAGATGAGTTCATATTTTGAAGGCATAGGGACATGAACATCTAACATCATCTAGTTATTTGGGAAGTCGACCAATGTAATGTTCAAGCACCACATGTAATGCATAATGATGGTTGAGATGAATGAAGATATAAAATCTAGTGATCCAGGCAGTGGTGCAGGAGATGCTTGATGCGAGCAAGAATGGATCACAATTTGCAATACATGTTACATAATGAAATACAATTTTGATCTCATCGGAGGACCGAAAAATGTGAAAACTGATGCATAATGATTCTAAAACATCACGGAAATGCAATACAGAATAAATTCAGCAGATGTAGTCAAACTCAGTGAAAATGTAATCATTAATGCTAGCATTATCCCTACTAAAGCGCAAATGGAGATGAGCCAATAAATTTACAGGGGTGCACAGAGGAGAACAAGTGAGGAAAAATAACGAAATGTGTTTTCCAAGGGGAATGAGGAACGAGAGACCCTACTAGGGGACCTCCTCTGCTAAATAGCTAGCACTCAAAAATTGTATTATGACACAAATATAATCATAAGGAAAGGAAAATATACAAGTGATAGTGTCTACTTTTATAGTATGTGTTGTTTTGACACAATAGATAATTCTTTAATTGTGGCAGTGTTTCTATTATTCTATAGCAAGTTGTAGGTTGTGGATCAATAGATGGATAAAATTAAGCATGATTTCAAGCGTACTGAGGGCCAATATTTAAATAAATCCTCCTCCTCTAATGTGATCGATGTTCAAAAAAATATTTCATTTTAGAATACTCACGTTTCAAGCAACATACCTCTAAAGTGGGATTAAAAATAGGGGTTTTGATGTGGTTCGCCCCCATTCCAGTCTAAGATAGAAATCCCAATCATATGAGAAAATTACGCCACTTCATGCTGACATATAGGAGGTGAAGGCCCTACATGTCCCAAGTAATAATCAACCACCCGCCACAACCAGACCTACCAAACCATCCAACGTGGGAGAAGCAACAATTGAAAGGGGAGAGAAAAAATCCTAGAGTCTGTCCTTAGCCACTAACTCATCCCCCGACCAATCCTAAAATTCTTCAGAGCCATCATCAGGAAATTCTTCAAAACCATCATTATCATCAAAATTTCAAACTGATCCAGCCTCAATGTTATCCATAGAGTCATCTTAGAATCCTTAATAAGGCAATTCCTTCCCTCAATTCAAGTATGCACTTCCCAAAAAAACCAGGTAACAAGAGGATTCAACAAGAAATAGGTATCCTCAGGGCATGAGAGTTTCTAACCAAATATTGGGTCTGAGACCATCTTAAAATATGCCATAACCCCACCCAAGATAAGGTCGTCTAACCGCATCTCCCTCTTCCTAATATAGGGTTCATCTGGGTTGACTTTAATCGGCCACTTCATACGAGGGGCCTTACAAGCATCTGATATGTGACTAGCCAAGCAACATTAGAGAAAAAATAGTGAAACCTTCATAAACAATATTATGGTGTCTAGTGCAAAGCAAATAGATTAAACTGATGGATTGCGGGAGAGATTTGCCTTAACACACACTGGCACATAACCTAGAAAAAACCATTCTAGTTCTAGCGAGAGTAGTAACATCAAATAAAATAAAACTCCCACAGGATTTAGAAATCCCAAGAATAACCTCTTTATCCAAAAAAATCAATGGGAAGGGTAAGGAAACATACCTAAACTGGCCAACAATGAACCAGAGAATCCACAAAGGCCCCTAGCTTCCAACAAGAGAGACTGATGATGGTTTTATGAAAAAACCATAGCCCTCCCTATTAAACTTAAGAATATCTAGATCTAATCCAAAAATAAATAGAAAAAACATCATTTTCCAATGAAATAACTTCTAGAGAACCCTTAAACCTCCATTTTAGCTTAGCCCAATCCCTGACGTAGTCTATTTATGGTCATAAACCAGAAAAATCCAAATGGACATATCCCATACCTTTTGGTTTCCTTTTTCAGGACAATATCTGGCACTGAAAAAATGAGGAACTCTATCCACCCAAGACAGAGAAATAGAAGTTACAACATGGGTCTTTGCAACACCTCACCTGTCTTCCCATGAAGGGGTTCCATTCATCACAATTTCTACCTTCCAGGTGCTCTTCTTGTTTGGAAGAGAGTGCTACTAACCTCTTGTTCTAAATGAGGAATAAAATCCTCACGCCTAGGATCCATTCCAACCTCCCACCCAACACCATTTGAAAATATGCTTCCCTCTCAGCAGTCCATTAGCAATCCGTTATCTTGATTTATACTAAGATACATTGAATAACAACATCAAAAATGCCCAATTCAATAGTATTGCAAAGTTTCCATAAAAACAGTATAGAGAATTATTGTAGAATCCCACTATATACGGTTCGTAAAACTCCTAAAAATGTAGTATATGCAACTAATACATTGATGAATCGTAAGTTGAGGAATACACCTCTTATCGTTTCTATTGGTGTAATGGAGGAATATAAAAAAAGGAAATAACTTTATGAATCATTAAACAAAATTAAAAATAGTTGAAAAGGAAAACAAACAAAATGAGAGAAACCTCCAAAATGAAGTGATTATACCTTGTAAATGGTGCATGATTTGATATAAGAAGTACAAATCCATTTTAGATATTTATGTTGGTAACTTCAAATCCTCTATTCAGGGCATAGCCATAGATGTTTTGATAATAATTGTATAAAAAATCCTTTAAAACACAAACATGTGTATGCAATAAGCCTAATATCCATAACAAAATCCAAGGAAACCCCACTCTAACAATTATTTATTCAATTAGAGTTAAAGAAAAAAAACAAACAAAAACAAAGATAAAATTGTTTCATATGCATATATGCTTGTTAGATTACATTACCAAATTGTTTCCTTCAATAATTGGGTAAAGGAAAAGAAAGACAAAGATTTGAGGAACATGTTATTAGAAGATAGAATATTAAGATTTTTGGTTTGCTAATAACCAAGATATAAAACATGCTTAAAAAATCCAAGCTCAAGAAGCAATGCCAACTATAAGAATAAGGAAGAATTCAAAATAAACAAACAATTTAAACATTTGGTAATTAAGATGTAATAGAATGGGTGTTAATCAAATTATAATGTGATAGTAAAAAATTAGATATTATTCTCCATGAAGAGGAAAAGAAATACATTGGTGAATCTGATTTGCATGGTACCTTTGTTCTAAATGGAAGTTATATAAAATATTGATTTAAATCATGAATTGAAAATAACGAATAAAGTCTCTACACCCAACAAGGCCCTAACAATACAAGAGAAAGGAAAAAAAGTTATTAGTAAAAGAAAAAATATTTGCATGGAAAATTTCTCAACTTTTCTACTAAGTGCTTGGTGAAGAAAATTTTGGATGGGAGGAGAAATTGACGTAAGGAGCCATCAACTAAAAATATTATATGAGAGAAAGAAAAACAACTATTAGTATTTCTAAATAGTCAACTTTCATTTTGAATTAGAAGAAGCATGCAAAGAATAGTAGGCAAAGAGCATGGCTGATGTCATGCATGAAAATTATAAAGGTCCATACAAGATAGATGACCTAAAAAATATAAAGGAGGTCATAATCAAAGAATTACTAAAAAATAAGAAAAGAGTAGGCAATAAAACAAATATAAGGGAAAGGCCGTGTGCAACACATAAGTGTTAGAAAATTCTATCCACGCTTATGTCATGGAATGAGTAACCATTGTGTGTGGTCATGTGTTGAAAGAAGAAATTCATCACTGAGCATCAAAAATAAATTAAGAAGAAATAATGTTGTACAAAGTTACACACTTTCAAGAGATAAGAATAATGAATCAAAAATAAGAAAAAAAGAAAGAGCACTCTTCAAATCATTATGAAGAGTAAAGGAAAACAAATGATATGTATTCCAAGATTGTGAGCAAGAATTATAGTACTTATTGTAATAATTATATAATAACACTGATGGGTATCCGTAGACATACTAGTCAGGTAAGGAGTTTCTTCTACGGTTCTAGGAAAAGTGGCATGGCATTCAGTCACTAATAGCAAGGTGAGAGATCACTCAAGGAGAGTTGCGATTCACGAGAAGAATATTGATCTCATATATGTATAGTTTAACGAACTCATCACCTTTGTCGAAATATTTTCTATACATGTACATTTGAATTTGAACTGTTGTTTCATACAAACTCTCAATTTTATGTCCAAAGATAGGATCAGATATGTAGAAAAGGTTGTCATTCTAACCACACACAAAATGAATATTTTTTCATTACTTTTTATAAGCACATGAACAAGATAGAAGATTTCAGAGAAACCAATTCCCAAATAGAGAATCCTATGGTATCCTACAAGCGTTGACATTGTAACAAAGGGGGTTAGATGTAAAAATTCTACAATAGCAGTATTTTTCCCATAATTTATCCTCTTATTTGATGGTCAACACTTTTTTTCATTTGGAAGAGCTTAAATAGATTGTGATAGCTGTAACAACATAGGAAAAATGGGGATTGTTGATGCATAATCACAACACCCTTGATTGTTGCAACTTGATAGATTGAAACTGTCAGTGTGATTGCATAACATGGAACTTTTCCCAAAGTGTGGGACTTTGCAATCAGGAAACCTCTCCGGATGAAAGGTTGGTTCCTATTCCTCTATTCTGATACAAACATTCAAATTGTATAGCATCTATCCTAAAATCTATTCTAACTTGCTAAGAAGAAGATGATTGAACGATTGCAAGAAATTAAACCTAATCTATAAGGAGGTGATGCACCAAAAAGAATGTTGAACACCTATTATGCATGGATATGAAAACCAATAAGTTTTGAAGGGGATGAATACACGCCACAATCAACCAATTTTTATGAATTCATTCACCATTAAACATAGACCATTAAATATGGCAACACAATTTAATGTGCACAGTCAACAAAAATTATAATGAGAGATCAAGAGAATGCAATGAACACAAGAGAGGGTTGAACTTTATCCACATACTTATATTATTTCTCAACAGATTCGATATAGTGCATTACAATGGCCAAGAAGCACTAATTTGCATTATACCTTGAATTGGAGGTTTGAACTCGATAAATTCACTTACAAACTAGAGAATAAGGGGATGGTGCAAAGCATGCTCATCAAACCTTTTGAAATGAGCCACTCCTTATAATATATAAGAAGAATGAGAGAAGGGAGAGGAGAAAGGAATTTTAAATTTGCTTCAACACACCCAAAATGCAATAAATAATCACCTACAATAATGTTGGGGTGCCACTGTAAAACCATACCTCCATGTACTTTGCCTTGTTGGAGAAGAAAGGAAGCCCATACCTTCATCATTTTGGTAGGTGAGAAATTTGGAAACACCCTCTACAATGGCGGAATGTATTTCCAAAAATTCCTATTTGTGAAAATTTGAGTTCCCAGTCAAACATTATAGCCATCTAAAGACTAGGGTTCCATTCTGCAATAAATGCCAGTGTTAATCTACCTCTTTTCGGACTCCGAAAATGCATCGCAACCTCTAAAATCTGAAATTTCAGATTTTCAGGATTTAGAGCTTCGAGAGTTTACATTTCGGAGATTTCCTTTAATGTTCATTGTCTCAAGTTGGCTCGAGAGTTCCAAAATTTGAACCTTTGATGTCTAAAATTTGGACTTCGGAGTTCGGACTCCGAAATTCATGTCACGTCACATTGTTCATCTTTTAAGCTAAAAGTTTAAAATTTTGAAACCTCGAAGTCTGAAATTCAGACTTCGGGGTTTCAGGAATTCGAGACTTTGGGTTTCTGAGGATTCTAGACTTGGCTTTTGGGATTCTGGACTTCAGGTTTTGGGGGATTTGGGACTTCCAGTTTCGAGGTTTTGAATTTTCCACCGGTTACATGAAACATCTGAAATCCTGAAAGCCTGAAGTTTGAATTTCAGACTTCGAGGTTCGTACCTGTTCTGCTCTTGTTTTACACTTCTTTCCTTTGAGGTCCGTAAATTTTGCTTCAGCCTACCTCCAATAGACCACACCTCAAAAGTCCAAATTTTTAGACTCCATACTCCTTCATAATACCCAAACCAACACAAACTCCCAAGCTCTTTTGCAATGTGCTCGAACCACTTTCAACTCACTTGGCTCTAGCCCGAATATGAGTTTTTGTGGCCAAATCAATCCTTCCCATTTTATCTATGCAGGGTCATATTTGTTTGATTTTTCTGGAGGGGAAAAATCATATAACATGAATTTGTACAGAAGTGGTAGTACCCCTTACCAAGGTTCGCGATGACATTGATTGGATTAGACATGTTCACATATGCTATATTAAGCCCATTCATTCAGATCCACAGTTTAACCAGATTCTCTCTTGTTGTGGGTTGACTCATATTGGTGGTTCATTAAGGTTGAGAGAATAAAAAATAGGTTGCCGCATATGTATTTGATACATCATGTCAATGTTAGCATCATCATCTTCTAATTTGGACAATATATTTCAGTGTAAAAATCATTTAAATGGCCCAAAGTAATGCAATGTAGTTATCCAAGTACATGGAAAGATAGGTGACTCATTTTAGTATCAATAGAAGAGTACCTATGTATGTGTTTTGTCTTCGCATCAACTAATAGTGTAGAAGAGTGGTCTACTAGTCTATGGAAGAAAATAAGTGAACACACACCACCCACATGCACGTCGTTGGCCATCCCTCTCTCTCTCTCTCTCTCTATATATATATATATATATGTATATATATGTGTGTGTGTGTGTGTGTGTGTATGTATATGTGTGTGTTGTGTGTGTTGAACAGGATACACAACCATTTAGTTGGCAACAAAAGTGTGATTTATGTTTGTTGAGGACAAAAGCCACATATGAAGAGGTAGAAAAATGAGGATTATGGACATGCCATTATGAATGATAAGAGGAGTGATTCAATGTCCTCTAAAAAACTTGACGAGCTTAGTCATCATCTTCTAGACCAATTGGACTTATGCTGTGATGAAGACACGAAACCATGATTGAAGAATATAGAGAATTTTTAAGTTACGTAGGGTATGTCTCTTGTTATGTGACCATTTGACAGATACACCTTAACATCATTGTTCCCATTGACACAAAGGTGGTTAAGGTGTTACTTACCATAAACATTTCATCTAATAATGTCAGTGTAGAGTCTAAATATCTAGTATGCACTGACCATTTTCACAACTGGCAGAAGTAGCAAGGTGATGCATTTCCATGCAAACCACATATTCCACACACATCACCTTCAGTCATGGTTTGGAGAGGATAAATAGAGGTGGTGTGATTAAGGCCAAGAGAAATAAATAGAGTTCGTCTAATATGTTGTTAATATAACATGTCAATAGTAGCCCACTCTAATTCTAATTTGAAACAACACCTTTGCCATAATATATTCTAGACAGTTTTGCTTGTACATTTTTGTTTAAGACGACTCTAAGAGTTTCAACCTATAAATTGTTCAAAATATTATTTAAATATATTCTAGACAATTTTTTTTTGGGGCAAACTTTTCGCTCTACTTTAGAATGGTTAATGGAGGAACGTGTTAGAACCACTTATTAGATTGTAAGCCTCCATGAAGCGATTTGATGGCTTTGAATGTTCATATATTTTAGAGAAAATACGGAAAAAAAAGAGCCAAGTATGGTTATCTCTCTCCCAAACGGAAGAAACACACAATTGTCAAAAATCTTAATTGTCAAGAGTCAGCCTATTACAATAATGTAGGCAAAGTGAAACACGTATTTAGCCTATTTCCGTCACAGTAGGAAACAGTTTGCAGAATCGCATCCAACATTCTAAAAACACATAAATATTTGCCAACAATTCAATTTAGACAATATTTTGTCCATATAATGGAAGGCTAGACTTTGTCTTAAGAGCTAACTCTCGTATTCCTCGCTATTTGTAGGTGTAATATTGCAAACTCTAATTTCAGGGAATCAATGGAGTGCAGCATGTGTGGCGATGTGGGCTTTCAGAGCAGTTTGTTCCAGTGCACTAAATGCCTATTGCGTTTCAGCATCAGTAAGATAACAATTCATCTCGCCATTGCTATTTTTTCACTATTCTTCTTTAGAGGATAAGCTTCATCCACTGTATTCTAATTTATTGGAAAAAAAAATGAAGGGTGTGATGGATATATCTCATGGCGTATATTCTCTTAGCCATCAACTGATCTTCATGTGCTTTTTTCTGTCAGATATTGCGCAGCACAGCATATTTTGAGAATGTATCAGCTGATATTTGTGACTGGTGCTACAATATTCAGGAGGCAGGCTCCGATAGTAAGCTTATCAGAGTTTGTTCGAAAGGAATGGGGAATTGGTTCTGGGTCGGAAGAGTGCTTGAGCATGACCCATAATGGAGAAGTGAAGAGAAAACTGAAAAACTGTTATGCTGACATTGATAGAGAGATGCCCAAAAAGCTGAATAACAAGGCTTGTGAGTTAATTTGCAATGATAGAAAGTTAGGAGGAGATATAGACTTCTTGATGAAATTGTGTGTTTGACTGTTATGGTTTCAATGCAGATAAGCTATTTTCCATGCAATAATGTCAAAACCAACTATGTAGTTTTCTTTTGTATAAAAATCTTGTAGGGCTGGCTGTTTTCATTTATGAATAGACCGAATCCACTTTGGACTTGGCTCTTGGGACTATTAAAAAAATATTTCTACATGCATGGGAAAGTGTTTTTCAATACTTAATAATTGTATTTTCATTTCAAATAATAAGGAATCAATGATTATCATCAAGCAGGTCAAGTGGTGGCATTCCGCATATTGTCGGTGCTCCATGTTTGGTAGCTGATTAGCAGGAGCCAATACAATTGTTAGTCATACTATTTTAGTGGCTCAGTAATTAGAAAAAAGGTCTTCACTTTTTGGGATGTATACGTCAGGAATAAAAAAACAAAAAAAAGAAAAGAAAGAATTGCAATCGTATCTGCAAAGGAATTGCAATGATATCTTCCATGAAAAATGGTAAAAAAAAAAAAGTGGTTAAATTAATTTCGCGAAATTTGGGCACAGTCATCTCTATCGGTAGAAGTCAGGGACCTAATTTACAGAAAAAATGCAGGCTGAGATAAGGAGAAGACCCAGTATGTGAACACGTCCAATACTTGAACAGTAATTTGCATTTAAAATATCCAAACTTGATGGAATAAAAACCAAAAATTTTGATTATTGAAGTTCAAAAAAATTTGTTTTTTATAAACCATATGTGCATAGGGGTCAACATCTCAGTATTTCTTAGTACACCAATAAATACTGATTGGTACTTTCATTTCTACAATAAAAGACTCATTTGTTTAAAATATAAAAACACATATCAGTTGACAAACTCATCATATCCATTTAATGGGTTGAATATTTTTCTTCTCAATTCATCTCTTTCCAGATTCAAGTTGGGTTGTTCAATCACCAGATCTTTCATATCCAGACATTAATACATACCTGCAAAAAAAAGAGGGAACCTTCTTCTCAAGATTCAAATTCATCCATTAAAAACACAAACAAAATTGTACAGTTGAAGGTAAAAAACAAATATGAATATCAAATCAAATAATTTCAGCCACAGATCATCTCAAAATCAATTTCAACCTTTGATTAAAAAAGACCCTACAACCTTGATCCATGTCTTACATTTTGATTGGATACTCTCAAATCAATGTTGGTATTATATATCACTTTCCTAGTCTTGTTTACTGCTGATTTACTTCTGCAGGGTCCTAATTACAGTGGAGTTTATAGAAGAGATTACTTCTAGTAAGGAGGAAAGGAAAGGGTCCAACAAGCAAAAATTGCAGTTAGTTTTCATACCAAAGATCGTTCAATTAGGTTTAGAATTAGACATAACAGATTGCTGAGCAGGAACTGCAAGTTTTATGGACTGATAGAATTTACTAAAGAATGGTCTGGAAAATAGAATTGTAAAGAAAGGGCCCTCAGCTTTTATTTTTGCCTTTTACAATTGATTTTAATTTAGATACCATGTGGACTAGTTCTAGAATGACACAAGACTGAAGACCTGCTAAAATATGCACATGTACAGAGTAGACAAGAGACCTAGTGCCCTATCTGGCGCAACGAAAGCTCCAAACCATTAGTGAACCTCTACCGGCAAAGGAAAAATTACTAGACAAAACCAGGCTTGAGAAACCCTGCAATAGTAGTCTTAAAACAACCGCTCTCGAAAAAATCGAAATAGCTAAGCTGAAAGAAATAGTTTTAAGATTTGCCACGATTTTGATGTCTGGTTCAATTAGGTAGAATTAGACATAACAGCTTGCTGAGCAAATGCAATTGTTTATGGACCGATTTCTATTTATTTTATCAAAAATTGGACCATTTTACAGAGCACATCAAAAAAATATTAAGATTGGAATTGAGTGATTCTTGATCATAGCATCATGCTAATTAATTCTGTGAACATCTATTAGATACTGGCTTTATGTTTTCTCCCTTAAAGTACCTTAAAAGCAAATAATATTAACTTCACAATAGAACTAATATCTTCAGAATGTAAATGTGTTTTTTTTGAGATATTTATTTGATCGATCATATGTAAGCAAATAATATTACAATATGATTCGAAATTAAAGGCTTAGGATAAAAAATAATTAAATTATAACTAGCTGTCAAATTGGTGATCCTATGTGGCAAGGAATCGGCTCCATGGACCTGCGATCTTAGGGTGTTTGCATACTAGCCCTTCTCCCCTATGTGCAGCAAAAACGAGGTAGAGTGTTTTCTAAATGATATTCATAAATGGTTTTCATTAAGCTAATATGCAGTCGGCGCCCCACATTTCCCCAAGAGTGGCTTCCATCAAAACCAATTATAATTTCTCAATTGAAGTCTGTTGTTATCCAGTTGAAATATTTTCCTTACTTATTTGACAAGAGAACTATTAACTTCACAATGTCTTCCCTTATTACCCATCTGACTTTTCTTTCCCCAAATGATCATTATAATCTGAAATCTAATACTTACGAGCAAGTCTTCTGTCCACCTGATGTTATGAAGCATGTCCTTAAAAATGCTAATGAAAGGAGTCACTCCGATGCCCAGTCCAACCAGAAGCAAGATATCCAATATTTTATGTAATCCTGTGTAGGAGCACCGTAAGGCCCGTTAATGAGCAGAAAACATGGTGGTTGAGCATTTATTTGTTTCTTATCTATTACGCGCGTCAAAATGGTGGAGGACAAATTGCATTTCCCTCTTTTATTTCGAATTTAATGCTCAACACTTGTCCTCTTCGGTGAACCACTTTGGGTCTCCATCAGAAAATGTGTATTTAATGAGATATTTTATTTGATCGATCATATGGAAGCAAACATTATTAAAATTGGATACGAAATTAAAGGCTTAGGATAAAAAAATGTTTTTTTATAACTAGCTGTTAAATTGGCGCTCCTACGTGGCAAGGAATTGGCTCCATGGACTTGCGAACTGAGGGGGATAGGCCTTTTCTAAAAATAAGTCATCTACAGATATATCAAGAATGTGCAAGACATATCAATTGGTTTCGTCCTCAACCCATAGAAATCTGCAAAATATAGAGAACTGAATTTTCTCACAAACAACATCCACTGCATCCTATAAAATTGAAAAACTGAAATTAAAACCATTATCAATATCCACAAAGATTAATGGTAGTGAATATAAATCATAGTACAGTGTAGGTAAGAGAGAAATCATCTAACATACGTGAGCCAAAACATCTTCACCTTTAGAAATAGAGAATGTAACAAAAGTCCAAAACAGCTCAAACATATTTCAGAGTTGTGGCTTCACCTAAGACGTCATTGGCTTCACCTAAGGATGCAACAGCTAGCAAACAAATCAAAATTGAATCTTTCATTACAATGAACACCATTGAATTTTTAACAGAAAATCCTTCTCGACTATACAGTTTTCTTGAACTATACGTGCTTACGGAAGCTAAATAGACAATTGCTTCATATGAGACCACAAAATGAACCTAGTTCTTTCTACTTTATATTTTTCCCTTCCACCACTCTCGTAAACTACTCTATAAGGAACTAGAAGACGAGAGTAAGTGTAATTTTTTGCAATAATCATTTTCATTTATCCAAGGATTCAACATCAGACAGAAGACAAAATGTCTGCAAATCTAATTTTTCGCAACACACTTTACTGTTATTTTAAGTGTTTCTTTAAATTAAACGCCTAACCTTCCCAGCCACTACCTACCTCTTTTCCTTGGAAAATTTCTTCAATATAGAGGCTGAATGTTAAATAGCCTGGTTTTTCTGATTCCAGTCTATGAGATAAATTCTTGAAGAAAAAAGATGTGTGTCCTTGTAAAGCACAAGACCCGATGAAACTAAAAAATAAAAATCGGCTAAACTGACAGCTTTACCAACTTTGGGATGGTTTCCCCTACATTGCTTATGCCCTTATCTTGTTATTACTTAGGGTAGTCACTGTTAGTTTCAAAAATCACATTTTTTCATCATTCTCTGACATTTACTTCAGCTTATAACATAAAGGAGAAGAAATCCAAAAGCCCCCCTCCATGGAATAAATTCTCCAGAGCATCCAAAATTCAAGGATATGAATCTTAAGAGCTAATTTTCATCCTGATCTACTTAATAATTTTCCATAATCACTTTGAATCAGTAGAATAGGTCAGAATGGCCTATAAACATTATTATAAATGAGATGTCATAGTCCGAACCGTGATTGCTACCTATCTTACTCAGCACACCATAACAGTCTGAAAGTCTATAAAGCTCATCTTCAAACTAAGAAAGCTAAAAGTGTACAAGCTACTAAGTTATGTTTTCCTCCTCCTCCTCCTCCTCCTCCTTCTTCGTGGAGTGTGATATAAACACACATGTATATATGAACATAACTTCTAGACTATAAGTTCAAGTTCCACCATCAACTGCTTCTAGTAGCCCATGAGCATCAGTGTAAACTATTTCCTTTACAAGAGAGAGGCCGTATGTACACCTCAAAAAACCTCATCATTCCGTTATAGCTTTTTTTCTTCCACAGTCCATAATAATAAGACAAAGATTTTCTAGAATAACTACGTCTGATGTTTGACCCATCATCAAGATGAATCGTCGCCAATTCAGTTATCCAATTTACATAAAATGTCTTTCACCCATTTCTCTCGAAGTTGCTTCTAGTTCTAACCTTTAAAATATCTTCAAAGCGTAGAGGAAAATCCAAAGTAGAGCTCCGGGATTAAAGCTTTCCGTGCTCACAAAAAAAGGTTTTTTTGGCCTGTTTTACAGTCACATGGACCAGTGCCTTCACTGTCATAGGAGTGAACACTTGTTGTGTCCAACTCTATTTTCGAGTCAGCAGAACAGAATGTTTCCAACAATAAGTCCATTTATAGAGCCTTTATGAACTCTTATTGACGTTAGACATTTAAATCCTCAAACAAATGAAGAAGAGATTGTGTTCGTTGAAGCTCCATCATAAACATCAATCAATTCTAGCTTCCCCCAGGTGCCCAGTTCAACCTATCTTCACAGTTCACACGAACCCAAAACTAAAAATAAAACTAGAAATCCTATTAACAGCCACTTCTACTTTCTATTTAGATCAAATTGAATTTATCTGGTCAAAAACCAAAAATAGATGAGTAATTTTTAAGCCCCACTTCTGCTGGATGTTTTTCATTTGTCAAATCCAATTACAGATCTACAGTAAACCCCAATAACTTAACCAAAAAATAATAATCAAAAATTCAAATTTTATGATCACGAAACCATGAATATAATAGAAATTTTTTAAAATCCACTAACCTTCTCACCCCTCTCGCTAACAAAGAAAAAAAATATGTCCAGCACATTCTTTATATATCTCTCGCTAACTCTATAAGATATAAAATCTATACCATTTAATACAAAACAGAAATTTGTAACTCTATGTGAACACTTCCCAATACTAAAGAGATAAGATAAAGAGTTTCTAAACTAAAGAGATAAGATAAATAAATGTTTATTTATAGCTAGCTGTAAAATTGATAAACCTACATGACAAGGAATTGGCCCGATGGACCCGTGAACTTAGGGTGTTGACATAATGGCACTACTCCCAGAAATTAAAGATATAGGAAAGAAAAATGTTTATTCATACCTTTCAACTTAACTATTTATAGGAGTGACAGTATTCCAGCTAGGTATAAATAAACATTTTTTAATCCTATAATCTTTAATTATTTATCATATCTTAATATTATTTTCTTCCATATGATCGATCAAGTAAAATATCTCAAAAAAAAAAACACATTTACTGGTGGGGATCCGAAGTGGTCCATACCAATACCTACAGTAGTACAATAGATTCACTACCACCATAACAGCATATGTAGTCAAGCTATTACAATTAAGATTCTTACATGCATTCACTTCTGAAGATGATTTGATGTCACAACACATTACATTAACAAGACCTGCGTCAATTGATCAATATGAATTACAATGTCGAAAGGGGTGACTGCATGTTCCAGTGAAACATTCTAATTTATATTGATCAATTACAAACAAGCCGACGAATGTAGTGTTATTTGATAACACATCATCTTTACAAGAGTTTAGGGGAGAAGGGCCAGTATGTGAACACCCTAACTTCACATGTTAAGTGAACCAAATCCTTGCCATGTAGGAGTGACAGTATGCTAACTAGGTATAAATAAACACTTTTTAATCCTATATCTTTAATTTCAAATCATATCTTAATATTATTTTCTTCCATATGATCGATCAAGTAAAATATCTTTAAAAAACACATTTACTGGTGGAGATCCGGAGTGGTCCATACCAACACCTACAGTAGTACAACATATTTGCTGACACCATAACAACATATGTAGTCAAGCTATTACAATTACGATTCTTACATGCATTCACTTCTGAAGATGATTTGATGTCACAAAACATTACATTAACAAGACCTGCGTCAATTGATCGATATGAATTACAATGTGGAAAGGGGCGACTGCATGTTCGAGTGAAACATTCTAAATTATATTGATCAATTACAAACAAGCTGATGAATGTAGTGTTATTTGATAACACCTCATCTTTAGAAGTGTTTATAGATGATCTTATTGATATATTTATACATATTTTACTAATTTTATATTGTTTTATACTGCAACATTTAGAGAAGATGAAGAGAAAGAGGAGTTTACATCGAGCACAACGTATGCCCAAAAATCGAGGTGTATAATTTGAAATTGAAACATCTAACCATGGAACAGATGAACAGGATGCTACAATAATAAGCGAAGAGGATGGTTTAATAACAAATCAAGGAGATACAAACACAACTGATGATCATCAGCGAGAACCTGCTGGATGTGAACTAAATAGGCATGAACTATAGGAGACTGTGGTTGTTAGAGGCAACACTTCGACCAAGAAGGTTAGAATTTTGTCTAGTTGGTCAAAAGAAGATATGTTAAAGGCCATAGATGATATTGAGTTTCTCGCATTATTCAAGTAGAGCTGCTGCATTGAAATATCATGTCATCTGTGACATGATATTTCACTTGAACACTATTCTGCATTTAAAATATCCAATACCTGATGGAATAAAAACCAAAATTTTTATTATTGAAGTTTATATAGGGCCATTATGCGAACACCCTAAGTTCGCAGGTCCATGGAGCCAATTCCTTGCCACGTAGGAGTGCCAATTTGACAGCTAGTTATAAATAAGGATTTTTTTATCCTAAGCCTTTAATTTCAAATCATATTGTAATATGAACAGGTCAGGTGTTGAGCATTAAATTTGAAATAAAAGAGGGAAATGCAATCTGTCCTCATGGTTTTTATTCCATCAGGTATTGGATATTTTAAATGAAAAATAGTGTTCAAGTATTGGGACGTGTTCACATACTGGCCCTTCTCCCCTATGTAATCAACAACCCAACTTATAAATTCGGTCTTTATCAAATAATATGAAATTAATAAAACATGTATTCGATCATCGTTAATGGCGCCCAACGGGGTAATCACAAGTTCAGCTACAAGTTCATAATTCGTACTGTCATGTATCATAAGCTTGCTAAATTTTTCCCATCGTAGATCATCTTATTGATATATTAATACATATTTTACTAATTTTATATTGTTTCATACTGTAGTGTTTAGAGAAGATGAAGAGAAAGAGGAGTTTACATCGAGCACAACATATGCCCAAAAATTGAGGTGTACAATTTGAAATTGAAACATCTAACCATGGAACAGATGAACAGGATGCTACAATAATAAGCGAAGAGGATGGTGCAATAACAAATCAAGGAGATACAAACACAACTGATGATCATCAGCAAGAACCTGCTGGATGTGAACTAAATAGGCATGAACTACAGGAGACTGTGGTTGTTAGAGACAACACTTCGACCAAGAAGGTTAAAATTTTGTCTAGTTGGTCAAAAGAAGATACGTTAAAGGCCATAGATGATATTGAATTCAACAATTATTCTGTTAGAGCTGCTGCACTGAAATATAATTTACCTCCTACATCTGTTCATTATTGGCTAAATTGTCTAACCCATATAAAAAGGAAGGGCCCTGCACCTGTTTTGAGTGAAGGAGAGGAGAAAGAGATAGTTGAATGGTGTAAGCAAATGGTAGATTTAGGGCATAGAGTGGGATTTATGCAACTGAGGGCATGTGTTGCACAAATTTGTGAAACTAAAGAGACTCCATTTCGAGAAGGATTACCTAAAAAATCTTGGTGTGAAGGATTTAGAAAAAGACACCCAGACATAGTCCTTTGGACTGCTGAAGGTCTTGAAAGAGATCGTGCAATAGGTTTACGTCCAGAGGTGGTTAGCAAGTTTTATAAAAAACTAGCTAACATTTATATAAATTCCTATGGTGCAGGAAAAATATGGAATTGTGATGAGACAGGAATCCAAGCAGGGAGAAATTGTGGCATGAGGGTGCTTGCCACCAAGGGTTACAGGAATGTTCCCAAAATCATTCCTCGTAGCAGAGAATGGATGACAATTCTATGTTGTGTAAATGCTGTAGGGCAATGTATCCTTAACTTTTACTTATTTAAAGGTAAGAAAGTTTCACAAAATTACATCAAGGGATGTGAACTAGGTGCTTGCATGGCTGCTCATCCAAGTGCTTGGATGACTAGAGAGCTCTTTATAAGCTGGTTGTATCATTTCAGTAAGTCTGTACCTGGAGGGGTGTTCCCTGGAAATAGGCATTTACTTATATTTGATGGTCATGGAAGCCATGTGGCATTGTCAACTATAGAAGAAGCCAGGTGATTGGGGATTGATTTATTGACATTGCCAGCACATACTACACACAGGTTACAACCACTGGATGTTAGTGTCTTTGGTCCTTTTAAAGCATATTTCAGATCTGAGAGGATGCAGTGGATGTGTAATAATAAGTACCAAGAAGTCAAACGTTCAGACTTGGCAGAAATAGGTAGTAGAGCTCTCGCAAAGGCCTTGACATCTGGAAATATTCATGCTAGTTGTAGACGCACAGGTATATGGCCACTTGATCCAAATGCATTACAAAATGACATGGAATGTAGTAAACTATATATCATTGAAGAAGATGCCAATGAAGATGATGCTGAAAATGTCACAGATGATGATACTACTGAAAACATTACGAATGTTGATGGTATTGAAAACATAATAGATATTGATGCTGCTGAAAACATCCTAAGTTTGTCAAGAGATGTAGCTCCACCAGTTGGTGAAAAAATTGGAGAAAATTACTTAATGGAATCAGATGAGAATATGTCAACAACACAATAATTCCATCCAACCATTGAAACAATGGTTGTTGCTAATACAGAGACGGAGGAACCAAGTATACAGGGAGAAAGACAAAGTATAATGCAAACCAAAGATTATGAAGTGAACCACATTGTGAATACTCATGACCAAGGCACATCCAGCTACAACACTGAGGCTCAGGGATTTGGAGAGGATGATCTCTCATTGCCAAGTGCACCAGAACAACCTACTTGGCTGCAAGAGCATATTGCAGAGTTGGAACTTGATCAGATTGGAAACACTAAGGATGAAAGTATATCTTTACCTTCGATGCCAACCAACCTTGTGCCATCAGATTTTGAACCAGCAAACTTTACTCATTATTATGCTGACACAGAGGAAATTGAGGTCATTGATAAAGATAAAAACGAGGAATATACAACTGGCCATGATGTTGAAAGTGGTATATCAAATGATGGTGTTGCTGCAAATGAGAAGAAATTGGGTAAATTTTTAAGGTTACCGACACAATTTGTACGGGATCCTTCCAAAGGTAAGATTGATGTTGCACTCCGGATAAGTCGTGCTTCACAATTCTTAACATCTAATGCTTATGTTCAGATTTTAAAAGATACACAACAAAAAAAACAAGAAATATGTGAAGGGAAACAACGTAAAAAGGAGCATATTGAGGCAAAAAAGCAAGAAAGGTTCGTAGCAAAGGAGCAAAAAAAGGAAGAGAGATTGCAACGCATTAAAGAGAGGAAAGAAAGGGATCTACAAAAGTTTGTTGAAAGACAGGAGCACGAGAAACAACGGGAAGTAGCTCGCCAAAAAAAGGAATTGGAATTACAACAGAAGGAAGCCACTCGCTATCAAAGGGAGAAAGAGAAACAAGAAAGAGATAACAAGTTCAACAATCCGCAGGTTTTGTTTCCCATGCATCATTCCATGCCCATACAGAACTCCATGTTACAAGATATGTTGAAAGTTCCTATCCCAGATTACCACCCTTACTTCCTTGACACCAACATAATGCAAATAACTTCAACTCCAACTACACACCCCATTATCCCACAACTTCCTACTTCACATGCAACCTTTCATACCATATCTGGTTTTCCTATTCCACCATGATTTCATCCGGTGAACCTCTTAATGACTCCAACAACATCTGTCAATGATACAATCGTTCCTGATAGTCCAAACTAAGGGCCTTTTTGAAGGTGTGACATGGTTATGGACTAAAAAACTGATCCCAAAATTATGGCAGCATTCAAGGAGAATTCTTTTTTGTGTTGCAGAAAAATATGTATCGAAATCAATTGAGAATGCATTATTGCATTCACGATTATAGGTTATAGTTGGTATATTTTTCTCCGAATGTAATGAATATGGACACATAGAGTATAAGTTTATATGTTTTGCTCCAAATGTAAGAAATATAAAGACATGCAGTTTATATTACTACATTTTTCTTGAAATGTAATCATTGTTTCAGATGTGGAAACCAAATCAGCTCAGAATTTGGTCATAACCTTATTTAAATTGTTGCAGCTTAAAATGAACACCGTTAAATAAAAACTGAAAGATAAGGATTTATTTGAATCTTGGTGAGGTTGAAACCTCACCTCTATATGGCTTTAAAACATAGAATTGTAGGTAACATTTTCCTTAAGTATTAGTAGTGTTAATACACACTGTTTCCACCCTGCTTCAAACGATCTTGCCACATAAAACTGCCATTCCAAAGTTCTCAGCTCTTGCGCCAACACTGTAGCTCCACAATAAAATACTCCTACACATCCATCCAATAACAGAATTTTCTTAATAAATAATAAACATCACATTCTAGAAGCTTGTACTAGACGATGCGTATGGACTATGGAAATGCCAAAGAATATATGTAGGGACCTAATGGTAATAGACACAAAGTCCATGTTGATATAATACTCACCAACTTTGGCTTTGGGATGCTTTGTGCATATTCGTGAGAAGACCTTTCTCTAATTGGGCCTTGCAAAATGAGTGCGCACCTGTATGGAAAAATGAGAAAGCGATCAAGAAGCAGCAGTAGATTTGACCAGGTCAGAGAATGGAGAGACAAAAACCTAATTTTCTTCAATAAGATTACTGATTTGGAAAATTTACTGGAGTTAAAGCAGTACAAAGATTTGAAAGAGCTTAAATGGCTTGTACCGCGTATCCTCATATTACCAATAATTTTTTTTACAATTAAAGAAAAAGTTGTAGAATTTTACAACATTATCATGAATAGATTTCAATTTAACGTCACAAATTTGTAGAATCTTTTCAGGAAGCAGTTCAGGTAGAGATCTGTAGTTGATGAAATTATAAAGTGAGAACCAAAAGTAAAACTGTAATTTTCTTAACGAAAAAGACAAATTTGCAGTGGAACCAACAACAAAACTATTATTTTCTTAGAAAAAAGACAAATTTACAGTGGAACCAGCAGCAAAACCGTAATTTTCTTAACAAAAAAGACAAATTTTCGTATGATTAACAATTTGCAATGAAAATCGTGGTAATACCTTGGAATTTCTAGGCAGTAAAGAGAGAAGATTTGAGAAGTGTTGTTTGAGTTTGAGTCTCCTGTTTCACTCGGCTAGCATATGCTCAAATTCTGACTAGTACTCAATCTGACCGGTATTGAAAGAATTCAGAGTGGCGTTCGAAATCCTGCATCTTTCATGTCCAAAAACCCATTAGATTTTACTGTTCAACATGAAAACTCGACACTTTTCTTTCCCCAAATGATCATTATAATTTGAAATCTAATAATTATGAGCAAATATTCTGTCTGCCTGATGCTATGAAGCATGACCTCAAAAATTCTAATGAAAGGAGTCGCTCCAATGCCCAGTCCAACCAGAAAGAAAAAATCCAATATTTTATGTAATCCTACGCAGGAGCCCCGTAAGGCCTGTTAATGAGCTCCAAACAAGGTGGTTGAGCATTTATTTGTTCCTTATCTAATACACGCATGGAAATGGTGGAGGACAGGTTGTACTTCCCTCTTTTATTTCAAATTTAATGCTCAACACCTGTCCTCTTTGGTGAACCACTTCGGTTCTCCACCAGTAAATGTGTTTTTTTGAGATATTTTATTTGATCGATCATATGGAAGCAAATATTATTAAAATTGGATATGAAATTAAAGACCTAGGATAAAAAAATGTTTTTTTATAACTAGCTATCAAATTGGCGCTCCTACGTGGCAAGGAATTGGCTCCATGGACCTACGAACTTAGGGTGTTCGGATACTGGCCCTATATAAACTTCAATAATCAAAATTTTTGTTTTTATTCCATCAAGTATTGGATATTTTAAATGTAGACTAGTGTTCAAGTGAAATATCATGTCACAGATGACATGATATTTCAGTGCAACAGCTCTAATTGAATAATGCAAGAAACTCAATACCATATTTGGCCTTTAACATATCTTCTTTTGAACAACTATTGGGGATGGGTGCAAAGTAGCACATGAAATGTAAATTATGTAACTTTGTGCACCACTCTGGAACTATGTTTTCATTTAGGTAGCATCCATATAGTCCTGGATTTAGACATCAATCTTTTACACCTTCCCACAAAAAATTCATTGTTATTTTTTACTTCGTAGATCTAATTTCAAATAATATTGAGTACGAGTCAATTTAGAAAAAATTTAACTAAAAGCTCATTTTCATATTTTTTACTAGTAGTTTTCAATTTGTATTTACCTTTTGCAATTTCTAGGCAGTCATAATTTTGCACTTAAATATGCCAGATTCAGTGACAAGGCAATTTAGCATGTTGAATCTTGTGGATAACATAAAACATAAACCATACCAGAAACAATAAGGCTTAGTTACTGTAAAATCTCAAGACATTTAATTGAAGTAAAAAAATATTGCAAGAATTTCTTAGAAAAGAGATAAAAGACAACCTACTTATAATGCACTTTCTGTTCTATGCTGAACATTTTCTGCTTGAAGAATATTCTTGAGTGGTGTGTATAAAAATCGCCCTAGATGCCACACTGGGAATAGAATACCTCCACACCTGCGCGGTCCCAGCTATAATCCACCCATACATAAAGTCCTCCACCAAAAAGTGCACATATAATTTTCTTTGAAGGCAGACCGCAAGTCTGATATATAGAAATCCGTGACATATCTCTGCCACAACAATTGTAATCTGACATAACCCTTCAAAAAATCGGTTGCATATGCGTGAGCGAGAAGAAAATAGAACATTGTAGAGGCACCGCCACTCACACAGGTGTACAACTTTGTTAATACTTATTCGTGCTCTTTTCTGCAGATGAAACTCAACAAATGTGCAAGGATCAATGGTGGTAAGTTTATCCATACATAGAATGTGTGATGAAAACACCGAAGAGGATGATTTGAAAAAGTTATAATGGAGGGAAATAAGTAAGGGAGGAGAAGGAGAGTGATAAAGAAGGAGATTGAAGGATAATTTCTGGATTGTGATAAATTTTGGGGGAACTTATGCTTAAATCTTATTGCTTATGAATAAACGTATAAGAAACAATTGTCCATAAATGACCATTAACACAACACCTTGACCTATCATTTTTGAAAAGCTTGATAGACATAGTTATTGAAACCTGCATTTGGAAATGCTTTTTAATGTAATTAATGGTTGAGGAATTAGCAAAAGATGGAATTAAATTTCATGCACATCACTTCCTCCTTTAATCATCAAAGTCATCCAAGGATACAAAAAGGGAACATTTGAATTTGAAGATTATAATTTGGAAACTCGATGGGAAGAGTAAAATCTAATAAGGAGCCAATAAATGTAAAGGCATGAAATATATTGAATGCATGGGTTTCAATGAAGGATAGTTGGAGGAGATGAGTTTCATATTTTGAAGGCATAGGGACATGAACATCTAACATCATCTAGTTATTTGGGAAGTCGACCAATGTAATGTTCAAGCACCACATGTAATGCATAATGATGGTTGAGATGAATGAAGATATAAAATCTAGTGATCCAGGCAGTGGTGCAGGAGATGCTTGATGCGAGCAAGAATGGATCACAATTTGCAATACATGTTACATAATGAAATACAATTTTGATCTCATCGGAGGACCGAAAAAATGTGAAAACTGATGCATAATGATTCTAAAAACATCACGGAAATGCAATACAGAATAAATTCAGCAGATGTAGTCAAACTCAGTGAAAATGTAATCATTAATGCTAGCATTATCCCTACTAAAGCGCAAATGGAGATGAGCCAATAAATTTACAGGGGTGCACAGAGGAGAACAAGTGAGGAAAAATAACGAAATGTGTTTTCCAAGGGGAATGAGGAACGAGAGACCCTACTAGGGGACCTCCTCTGCTAAATAGCTAGCACTCAAAAATTGTATTATGACACAAATATAATCATAAGGAAAGGAAAATATACAAGTGATAGTGTCTACTTTTATAGTATGTGTTGTTTTGACACAATAGATAATTCTTTAATTGTGGCAGTGTTTCTATTATTCTATAGCAAGTTGTAGGTTGTGGATCAATAGATGGATAAAATTAAGCATGATTTCAAGCGTACTGAGGGCCAATATTTAAATAAATCCTCCTCCTCTAATGTGATCGATGTTCAAAAAAAATATTTCATTTTAGAATACTCACGTTTCAAGCAACATACCTCTAAAGTGGGATTAAAAATAGGGGTTTTGATGTGGTTCGCCCCCATCCAGTCTAAGATAGAAATCCCAATCATATGAGAAAATTACGCCACTTCATGCTGACATATAGGAGGTGAAGGCCCTACATGTCCCAAGTAATAATCAACCACCGCCACAACCAGACCTACCAAACCATCCAACGTGGGAGAAGCAACAATTGAAAGGGGAGAGAAAAAATCCTAGAGTCTGTCCTTAGCCACTAACTCATCCCCCGACCAATCCTAAAATTCTTCAGAGCCATCATCAGGAAATTCTTCAAAACCATCATTATCATCAAAATTTTCAACTGATCCAGCCTCAATGTTATCCATAGAGTCATCTTAGAATCCTTAATAAGGCATTCCTTCCCTCAATTCAAGTATGCACTTCCCAAAAAACCAGTAAACAAGAGGATTCAACAAGAAATAGGTATCCTCAGGGCATGAGAGTTTCTAACCAAATATTGGGTCTGAGACCATCTTAAAATATGCCATAACCCCACCCAAGATAAGGTCGTCTAACCGCATCTCCCTCTTCCTAATAATAGGTTCATCTGGGTTGACTTTAATCGGCCACTTCATACGAGGGGCCTTACAAGCATCTGATATGTGACTAGCCAAGCAACATTTAGAGAAAAAATAGTGAAACCTTCATAAACAATATTATGGTGTCTAGTGCAAGCAAAATAGATTAAACTGATGGATTGCGGGAGAGATTTGCCTTAACACACACTGGCACATAACCTAGAAAAAACCATTCTAGTTCTAGCGAGAGTAGTAACATCAAATAAAATAAAACTCCCACAGGATTTAGAAATCCCAAGAATAACCTCTTTATCCAAAAAATCATGGGAAGGGTAAGGAAACATACCTAAACTGGCCAACAATGAACCAGAGAATCCACAAAGGCCCCTAGCTTCCAACAAGAGAGACTGATGATGGTTTTATGAAAAAACCATAGCCCTCCCTATTAAACTTTAAGAATATCTAGATCTAATCCAAAAATAAATAGAAAAACATCATTTTCCAATGAAATAACTTCTAGAGAACCCTTAAACCTCCATTTTAGCTTAGCCCAATCCCTGACGTAGTCTATTTATGGTCATAAACCAGAAAAATCCAAATGGACATATCCCATACCTTTTGGTTTCCTTTTTCAGGACAATATCTGGCACTGAAAAATGAGGAACTCTATCCACCCAAGACAGAGAAATAGAAGTTACAACATGGTCTTTGCAACACCTCACTCTGTCTTCCCATGAAGGGGTTCCATTCATCACAATTTCTACCTTCCAGGTGCTCTTCTTGTTTTGGAAGAGAGTGCTACTAACCTCTTGTTCTAAATGAGGAATAAAATCCTCACGCCTAGGATCCATTCCAACCTCCCACCCAACACCATTTTGAAAATATGCTTCCCTCTCAGCAGTCCATTAGCAATCCGTTATCTTGATTTATACTAAGATACATTGAATAACAACATCAAAAAATGCCAATTCAATAGTATTGCAAAGTTTCCATAAAAACATTATAGAGAATTATTGTAGAATCCCACTATATACGGTTCGTAAAACTCCTAAAAATGTAGTATATGCAACTAATACATTGATGAATCGGTAAGTTGAGGAATACACCTCTTATCGTTTCTATTGGTGTAATGGAGGAATATAAAAAAGGAAATAACTTTATGAATCATTAAACAAAATTAAAAAATAGTTGAAAAGGAAAACAAACAAAATGAGAGAAACCTCCAAAATGAAGTGATTATACCTTGTAAATGGTGCATGATTTTATATAAGAAGTACAAATCCATTTTAGATATTTATGTTGGTAACTTCAATCCTCTATTCAGGGCATAGCCATAGATGTTTTGATAATAATTGTATAAAAAATCCTTTAAAACACAAACATGTGTATGCATAAGCCTAATATCCATAACAAAATCCAAGGAAACCCCACTCTAACAATTATTTATTCAATTAGAGTTAAAGAAAAAAAACAAACAAAAACAAAAGATAAAATTGTTTCATATGCATATATGCTTGTTAGATTACATTACCAAATTGTTTCCTTCAATAATTGGGTAAAGGAAAAGAAAGACAAAGATTTGAGGAACATGTTATTAGAAGATAGAATATTAAGATTTTTGGTTTGCTAATAACCAAGATATAAAACATGCTTAAAAAAATCCAAGCTCAAGAAGCAATGCCAACTATAAGAATAAGGAAGAATTCAAAATAAACAAACAATTTAAACATTGGTAATTAAGATGTAATAGAATGGTGTTAATCAAATTATAATGTGATAGTAAAAAATTAGATATTATTCTCCATGAAGAGGAAAAGAAATACATTGGTGAATCTGATTTGCATGGTACCTTTGTTCTAAATGGAAGTTATATAAAATATTGATTTAAATCATGAATTGAAAATAACGAATAAAAGTCTCTACACCCAACAAGGCCCTAACAATACAAGAGAAAGGAAAAAAAGTTATTAGTAAAAGAAAAATATTTGCATGGAAAATTTCTCAACTTTTCTACTAAGTGCTTGGTGAAGAAAATTTTGGATGGGAGGAGAAATTGACGTAAGGAGCCATCAACTAAAAATATTATATGAGAGAAAGAAAAACAACTATTAGTATTTCTAAATAGTCAACTTTCATTTTGAATTAGAAGAAGCATGCAAAGAATAGTAGGCAAAGAGCATGGCTGATGTCATGCATGAAAATTATAAAGGTCCATACAAGATAGATGACCTAAAAAATAATAAAGGAGGTCATAATCAAAGAATTACTAAAAAATAAGAAAAGAGTAGCAATAAAACAAATATAAGGGAAAGGCCGTGTGCAACACATAAGTGTTAGAAATTCTATCCACGCTTATGTCATGGAATGAGTAACCATTGTGTGTGGTCATGTGTTGAAAGAAGAAATTCATCACTGAGCATCAAAAATAATTAAGAAGAAATAATGTTGTACAAAGTTACACACTTTCAAGAGATAAGAATAATGAATCAAAAATAAGAAAAAAAGAAAGAGCACTCTTCAAATCATTATGAAGAGTAAGGAAAACAAATGATATGTATTCCAAGATTGTGAGCAAGAATTATAGTACTTATTGTAATAATTATATAATAACACTGATGGGTATCCGTAGACATACTAGTCAGGTAAGGAGTTTCTTCTACGGTTCTAGGAAAAGTGGCATGGCATTCAGTCACTATAGCAAGGTGAGAGATCACTCAAGGAGAGTTGCGATTCACGAGAAGAATATTGATCTCATATATGTATAGTTTAACGAACTCATCACCTTTGTCGAAATATTTTCTATACATGTACATTTGAATTTGAACTGTTGTTTCATACAAACTCTCAATTTTATGTCCAAAGATAGGATCAGATATGTAGAAAAGGTTGTCATTCTAACCACACACAAAATGAATATTTTTCATTACTTTTTATAAGCACATGAACAAGATAGAAGATTTCAGAGAAACCATTCCCAAATAGAGAATCCTATGGTATCCTACAAGCGTTGACATTGTAACAAAGGGGGTTAGATGTAAAAATTCTACAATAGCAGTATTTTCCCATAATTTATCCTCTTATTTGATGGTCAACACTTTTTTTCATTTGGAAGAGCTTAAATAAGATTGTGATAGCTGTAACAACATAGGAAAAATGGGGAATTGTTGATGCATAATCACAACACCTATGATTGTTTGCAACTTGATAGATTGAAACTGTCATTGTGATTACATAACATGGAACTTTTCCCAAAGTGTGGGACTTTGCAATCAGGAAATCTCTCTGGATGAAGTTTGGTTCCTATTCCTCTATTTTTATACAAACATTCAAATTGTATAGCATCTATCCTAAAATCTATTCTAAACTTGCTAAGAAGAAATGATTGAAACGATTGCAAGAAATTAAACCTAATCTAATAGGAGGTGATGCACCAAAAAGAATGTTGAACACCTATTATGCATGGATATGAAAACCAATAAGTTTGAAGGGGATGAATACACGCCACAAGTCAACCAATTTTATGAATTCATTCACATTAAAACATAACCATTAAATATGCAACACAATTTAATGTGCACAGTCAACAAAATTATAATGAGAGATCAAGAGAATGCAATGAACACAAGAGAGGGTTGAACTTTATCCACATACTTATATATTTCTCAACAGATTCGATATAGTGCTACAATGGCAAGAAGCACTAATTTGCATTATCCTTGAATTGGAGGTTGAACTCGATAAATTCACTTACAACTAGAGAATAAGGAGTGTGGCAAAGCATGCTCATCACACCTTTTGAAATGAGCCACTCCTTATAATATATAAGAAGAATGAGAGAAGGGAGAGAGAAAGGAATTTTAAATTTGCTTCAACCACCCAAATGCATAAAAAATCCCTACATAATGTTGGGTGCCACTGTAAAACCCTACCTCCATGTACTTTGCCTTGTTGGAGAAGAAAGGAAGCCCATACCTTCATCATTTGGGTAAGGTGAGGAAATTGGAAACACCCTCTACAAGGGGCGGAATGTAATTTCCAAAATTCCTATTTTGTGAAAATTTGAGTTCCCAGTCAAACATTATAGCCATCTAAAGACTAGGGTTCCATTCTGCAATAAATGCCAGTGGTTATCTACCTCGTTTCGGACTCCGAAAGATGCATCGCAACCTCTAAAATCTGAAATTTCAGATTTTCAGGATTTAGAGCTTCGAGAGTTTTACATTTCGGAGATTTCCTTTAATGTTCATTGCCAGTTGGCTCGAGAGTTCCAAAATTTTGAACCTTTGATGTCTAAAATTTGGACTTCGGAGTTCGGACTCCGAAATCATGTCACGTCACATTGTTCATCTTTTAAGCTAAAAGTTTTAAAATTTTGAAACCTCGAAGTCTGAAATTCAGACTTCGGGTTTCAGGAATTCGAGACTTGGGTTTCGAGGATTCTAGACTTTGGCTTTTGGGGATTCTGGACTTCAGGTTTTGGGGATTTGGGACTTCCAGTTTCGAGGTTTTGATTTTCCACCGGTTACATGAAACATCTGAAATCCTGAAAGCCTGAAGTTTGAATTTCAGACTTCGAGGTTCGTACCTTTTCTGCTCTTGTTTTACACTTCTTTCCTTTGAGTCCGTAAATTTTGCTTCAGCCTACCTCCAATAGACCACACCCTCAAAAGTCCAAATTTAGACTCCATAGCTCCTTCATAACCCAAACCAACACAAACTCCCAAGCTCTTTGCAATGTGCTCGAACCACTTCAACTCACTTGGCTCTAGCCCGAAATATGAGTTTTTGTGGCCAAATCAATCCTTCCATTTTATCTATGCAGGGTCATATTTGTTTGGATTTTTCTGGAGGGGAAAAATCAGATAACAGGAATTGTACAGAAGTGGTAGTACCCCTTACCAAGGTTCGCGATGACATTGATTGGATGTAGGACATGTTCACATATGCTATATTAAGGCCCATTCATTCAGATCCACATTTAACAGATTCTCTCTTGTTGTGGTTGACTCATATTGGTGGTTCATTAAGGTTGGAGAGAATAAAAATAGGTTGCCGCATATGTATTTGATACATCATGTCAATGTTAGCATCATCATATTCTAATTTGGAACAATATATTTCAGTGTAAAAATCATGTAAATGGCCCAAAGTAATGCATGTAGTTATCCAAGTACATGGAAATAAGGTTGACTCATTTTAGTATCATGAAGAGTACCTATGTTGTGTTTTGTCTTCGCCAGTCAACTAATAGTGATAAGAGGTCACTATTCTATGGAAAGAATAAGTGAACACACACACACACACATGCACATCGTTGGCCATCCCTCTCTCTCTCTCTCTCTATATATATAATATATATATATAATAGTATATGTGTGTGTGTGTGTGTGTGTGTATGTATATGTGTGTGTGTGTGTGTGTTTTGAACAGGATACACACCATTTAGTTGCAACAAGTGTGATTTATGTTTTGTTGAGGACAAAAGCCACATATGAAGAGGTAGAAATGAGGATTAATGGACATGCCATTATGATGATAAGAGAGTGAATTCAATGTCCTCTAAAAAACTTGACGAGCTTAGTCATCATCTTCTAGACCAATTGGACTTATTCTGTGATGAAGACACTGAAACCATGATTGAAGAATATATAGAATTTTAAGTTACGTAGGGTATGGTCTCTTGTTATGTGACCATTTGACAGATACACCTTAAACATCATTGTTTCCCATTGACACAAAGGTGGTTAAGGTGTTACTTACCATAAACATTTCATCTAATAATGTCAGTGTAGAGTCTAAATATCTAGTATGCACTGACCATTTTCAACTGGCAGAAGTAGCAAGGTTGATGCCTTTCCATGCAAACCACATATTCCACACACATCACTTCAGTCATGGTTGGAGAGGATAATATAGGTGGTGTGATTAAGGCCAAGAGAAATAATAGAGTTCGTCTAATATGTTGTTAATATAACATGTCAATAGTAGCCCACTCTAATTCTAATTTGAAACAACACCTTTTGCCATAAATATATTCTAGACAGTTTTGCCTGTACATTTTGGTTTAAGAAGACGACTCTAAGAGTTTTCAACCTATAAATTGTTCAAAATATTATTTAAATATATTCTAGACAAATTTTTTTTGGGCAAACTTTCGCTCTACTTTAGAATGGTTAATGGAGGAACGTGTTAAACCACTTATTAGATTTGTAAGCCTCATGAAGCGATTTTGATGGCTTTGAATGTTCATATATTTTAGAGAAAATACGGAAAAAAAAGAGCCAAAGTATGGTTATCTCTCTCCAAACGGAAGAAACACACAAATTGGTCAAAAATCTTAATTGTCAAGAGTCAGCCTATTCCATAATGTAAGGCAAATGAAACCTTATTTAGCCTATTCCGTCACCGTATGAAACAGTTTGCAGAATCGCCATCCAACATTCTAAAACACCTAAAATTGCCAACACTTCAATTTATACAATTTTGTCCATATAATGCAGGTGACTTTGTCTTAGAGCTAAACTCTCGTATTCCTCGCTATTTGTAGTGTAATATTGCAAACTCTAATTCAGGGAATCACTGGATTGCAGCATGTTGGTGGCTATGTGGGCTTTTCGAGCAGTTTGTTCCAGGCACTAAATGCCTATTGGCGTTTCAGCATCAGTCAAAGATAACAATTCATCTCGCCATTGCTATTTTTTTCCTATTCTCTTTCGAGATAAGCTTCATCCACTGTAATTCTAATTCTTGGAAAAAAAAATAAGGGTGTGGATGATAATCTCATGGCGTATATTTCTCTTAGCCATCACTTACTTCAATCGTGCCTTTTTCTGTCAGATATGCGCGACAGCAGTTTTTGAGAAGTAATCAGCTGATATTTGTGACTGGTGCTACAATATTCAGGATGCAGGCTCCGATAGTAAGCTTATCAGAGTTTGTCGAAAGGAATGGGGAATTGTTCTGGTCGGAGAGTGCTTAGCATGACCCATAATGGAGAAGTGAAAGAAACTGAAAAACTGTTATGCTGACATTGATAGAGATATTCCCAAAAGCTGAATACCAAGGCTTGTGAGTTAATGTGCAATGATAGAAAGTTGGAGAGTATAGCTTCTTTATGAAATTGTGTGTTTGACTGTTATGGTTTCAATGGCAGATAGCTATTTCCATGGCAATAATTCAAAACAACTATGTGTTTTCTTTTTTGTATAAAAATCTTGTAGGGCTGGGCTGTTTTATTTATGAATATACCGAATCCACTTTGACTTGGCTTCTTGGGACTATTAAAAATATTTCTACATGCATGGAAAGTGTTTTTCTAATACTAATAATTGTATTTTCATTTCAAAAATCAGGAATCAATGATTAGCATCAAGCAGGTCAATTGGTGGCATTCCAAAATAAAAAAAATTGTCGTGTCCATGTTTTGGTATCTGATTAGCAGGAGCCAATACAATTGTTATTTCCAGATCTATTTAGTGGCTCAGTAAATTCGAAAAAAGGTCTTCACTTTTTTGGGATGTATACGTCAGTAATAAAAACAGAAAAAAGAAAAGAAAGATTGCATCTAATCTGCCAAGAATTGCAATGATATCTTCCCATGAACATGGTAAAAAAAAAAAAGTGGTTTAATTAATTTCGCGAAATTTGGGCACCGTCATCTCTATCCGGTAGAAGTCAGGACCTAAATTTACAGAAAAAATGCAGCTGAGATAAGAGAAGACCCAGTATGTGAACACGTCCCATACTTGAACAGTAAAAGTTTGCATTTAAAATATCCAAACTTTAATGGAATAAAAACCAAAAATTTTGATTATTTGAAGTGCAAAAATTTGTTTTTTTATAACCATATGTGCATAGGGTCAACATCTCAGTATTTCTTAGTACACACAATAAATACTGATTGGTACTTCATTTTCTCCAATAAAGACTCATTGTTTTAAAATATACAAAAACAACTATCAGTTGACAAACTCACATATCCATTTAATGGTTTGAATATTTTCTTCTCAATTCATCTCTTTCCATATCAAGTTGGGTGTTCCATCACCAGATCTTTCCTATCCAGACATTAATACATACCTGCAAAAAAGGGAAACCTTCTTCTAGATTCAATTCATCATTAAAAACCACAACAAAATTGTACAGTTTGAAGGTAAAAAACAATATATGAATATCAAATAAAATAATTTCAGCCACAAGATCATCTCAAAATCAATTTCAACCTTTGATTAAAAAGACCCTACACCTTGATCCATGTCTTACATTTTTATTGGATACTCTCAAATCAATGTTGGTATTATATATTCACTTTCCTAGTCTTGTTTACTGCTGATTTACTTCTGCAGGGTACTTGATTACTATGGATTTTATAAGAAGAGATTACTTCTATCAAGGAGGAAAGGAAAGGTCCAGCAAAAAGCAAAAATTGCAGGTTAGTTTTCATACCTGCTGCAAAAATTAGGTTTTTTCATACCAAAGGTGTGTTCAATTAGGTTAGAATTAGACATAACAGATTGCTGAGCAGAACTGCAAGTTTATGGACTGATAGAATTATATAAAAATTTAGAGAATGAGTCTGGAATAATAGAATTTAAAGAAAGGCCCTCAGCTTTGTTATTTTTTTTGCCTTTACAATTTATTTTAATTTAGATACCATTGTGGACTAGTTCTGAGAATGAACACATAACTTATAATCTGAATGGACAGACTGCTAAAATGCACATGATCAGAGTGTTTTACAATGAGAACCTAGTGCCTATCTGCGCAAAGAAAAGCTCCAAACCAGTAGTACCTACCAAGGCAAAGGAAAAATTATTAGAAAAAAAAGCCTTGAGAAACCCTCACATATAGTCTTAAAACACAGCTAATCATCGAAAAACTAAATAAAAAAAGAATAGCTAATTGCACACGCATTTTGAAAAGAAAGAGTTAAGATTACAACTCATTTGATGTCTGTTCAATTAGGTTAGAATAGACATAACAGATTTCTGAGCAGAAATGCAAGTTTTTTGGACTGATTTTTATTTTTTTTTTATCAAAAATTGGCCCATTTTGCAGAGCACATCAAAAAAATATTAAGATTGGAATTGAGTGATTCTTGATCATAGCATCCTGCTAATTAATTCTGTGAACATCTATTAGATACTGGCTTTGTATGTTTTCCCCTTAAAGTACCTTAAAAGCAAATAATATTAACTTCACAATAGAACTAATAACTTCAGAATGTAAATGTGTTTTTTTTTGAGATATTTTATTTGATCGATCATATGTAAGCAAATATATTACAATATGATTCAAAATTAAAGGCTTAGGATAAAAAATAATTAAATTATAAGAGGAAAGCTGTCAAATTGGTGATCCTACGTGGCAAGGAATTGGCTCCATGGACCTGCGATCTTAGGGTGGTTTGCATATGGCCCTTCTCCCCTATGTGCAACAAAAACGAAACAGAGAGTTTTCTAAAAATTCATAAATGGTTTTCATTAAACTAATATGCAGCCTCATCGGCGCCCACATTTCCCAAGAGCGGGCTTTCCATCAAAACCAGTTATAATTTCTCAGCTGAAGTCTTTGTTATCCAGTTGAAAAAATTTTCCTTACTTATTTGACAAGAGAACTATTAAATTCACAATGTCTTCCCTTATTACCCATCTGCCTTTTCTTTCCCCAAATGATCATTATAATCTGAAATCTAATACTTACGAGCAAGTCTTCTGTCCCTGATGTTATGAAGCATGTCCCTAAAAATGCTAATGAAAGGAGTCGCTCCGATGCCCAGTCCAACCAGAAGCAAGATATCCAATCCAATATTTTATGTAATCCTGCCAGGAGCACCGTAAGGCCCGTCAATGAGCAGCAAAAAAAGGTGGTTGAGCATTTATTTGTTTCTTATCTATCTAAACGCGCGTCAAAATGGTGGAGGACAGATGCATTTCCCTCTTTTATTTCGAATTTAATTCTCAACACCTGTCCTCTTCGGTGAACTACTTTGGGTCTCCACCAGAAAATGTGTATTTAATGAGATATTTTTATTTGATCGATCATATGGAAGCAAATCATTATTAAAATTGGATACGAAATTAAAGGCTTAGGATATAAAAAAATGTTTTTTTATAACTAGCTGTCAAATTGGCGCTCCTACGTGGCAAGGAATTGGCTCCATGGACCTGCGAACTGAGGGGGATAGGCCTTTTCTAAAAAAATAAGTCATCTACAGATATATCAAGAATGTGCAAGACATATCAAAATTGGTTTCGTCCTCAACCCATAGACATCTGCAAAATATAGAGAACTGAAATTTTCTCACAAACAACATCCATGCATCCTATAAAATTGAAAAACTGAAATTCAAAACCATTATCAATATCCACAAAGATTAATGGTAGTGAATATAAATCGTAGTACAGTGTAGGTAAGAGAGAATCATCTATCTAACATACGTGAGCCAAAAAATCTTCTCAATTCACCTTGAAATAGAGAAATGTAACAAAAGTCCAAAACAACTCAAACATATTTCAGAGTTGTGGCTTCACCCGTAAGACGTCATTGGCTTCACCTAAGGATGCAACAACTAGCAAACAAATCAAAATTGAATCTTTCATTACAATGAACACCTAAATTTTTTAAAGAAAAATCCTTCTCAAACTGTATAGTTTTCTCGAACTATACGTGCTTACGGAAGCTGAATAGACAATTGCTTTCATATGAGACCACAAAATGAACCTAGTTTCTTTCTACTTTATATTTTTCCCTTCCACCACTCTCGAAAACTACTCTATAAGGAACTAGAAGACGAGAGTAAGTGTAATTTTTTTTTTCTGGAATAATCATTTTTGTTTATCCAAGGATTCAACATCAGACAGAAGACAAAATGTCTGCAAATCTAATTTTTCGCAACACACTTTACTGTTATTTTAAGTGTTTCTTTAAATTAAAAGCCTAAGCTTCCTATCCACTGCCTGCCTAAAAAAAAACTTTTCCTTGGAAAATTTCTTCAATATAGAGGCTGAATGTTAAATAGCCTGGTTTTTTTCTGATTCCAGTTATGAGATAATTTCTTGAAGAAAAAAGATGTGTGTCCTTGTAAAGCACAAGACCCGATGAAACTAAAAAAAATTGAAAAATCGGCTAAACTGGCAGCTTTACCAACTTTGGGATGGTTTCCCCTACATTACTTATGCCTGTATCTTCTTATTACTTAGGGTAGTCGCTGTTAGTTTCAAAAATCAAATTTTTTCATCATTCTCTGACATTTACTTCAGCTTATAACATAAAGGAAGAAATCCAAAAGCCCCCTCCATGGCATAAATTCTCCAGAGCATCCAGAATTCAAGGATATGAATCTTAAGCGCTAATTTTCATCCTGATCTACTTATAATTTTCCATAATCACTTTGAATCAGTAGAACAGGTCAGAATGGCCTATAAACATTATTATAAATGAGATGTCACAGTCCTAACCGTGATTGCTACCTATCTTACTCAGCACACCGTAACAGTCTGAAAGTCTATAAAGCTCGTCTTCAAACCAAGAAAAGCTAAAAGTGTACAAGCTACTAAGTTAAGTTTTTGCCTCCTCCTCCTCCTCCTTCTTCGTGGAGTGTGATATAAACACACACATGTATATATAACATAACTTCTAGACTCTAAGTTCAAGTTCCACCATCGACTGCTTCTAGTAGCCCATGAGCATCAGTGTAAACTATTTCCTTTACAAGAGAGAGGCCGTATGTACACCTCAGAAAACCTCATCATTCATTCCGTTATAGCTTTTTTTTGCTTCCACAGTCCCGTTGATAATAATAAGACAAAGATTTTCTGGAATAAACTGCGTCTGATGTTTGACCATCATCAAGAATGAATCGTCGCCAATCCAGTTATCCAATTTACATAAAATTCTTTCAAAAGTTGCATTTTTCTCTCGAAGTTGCTTCTAGTTCTACCCTTTTATATATCTTCAAAGCGTAGAGGAAAATCCAAAGTAGAGCTCCGGGATTAAGCTTTCCGTGTGCTCACAAAAAAAGGTTTTTCTCTGCCTGTTTTACAGTCATATGGACCAGTGCCTTCACTGTCGTAGGAGTGAACACTGGGAATAACTTGTTTCCAACTCTATTTTCGAATACAGCAGAACAGAATGTTTCCAACAATAAGTCCATTTATAGAGAGCCAATTTAGGAACTCTTATTGACGTTAGATGTTTACATCCTCAAACAAACGAAGAAGAGATTGTGTTTGCTGAAGCTCCATCATAAACATCAATCAATTCTAGCTTCCCCCAGGTGCCCAGTTCAACCTATCTTCATAGTTCACATGAACCCAAAACTAAAAATAAAACTAGAACAATCCACAACAAACAACTTACAAACCACTTCTACTTTCTATTTAGATCAAATTGAATTTATCTGGTCAAAAACCAAAAATAAAAATTTTTAAGCCCCACTTCCGCTGGATGTTTTTTTCATTTGTCAAATCCAATTGCAAAGATCTACAGTAAACCCCAATAACTTAACCAAAAAAATAATAATAAAAAATTTGAATTTATGATCATGGTGGATGAATATAATAGAAATTTTTGAAAAAACTTATCCACTAACCTTCACCCCTCCCTCTAAAATCAAAAAAAAAAATATGTCCAGCACATTCTTTATATCTCTCGCTAACTCTTAATAAATATAAAATCTGTACCATTTAATACAAAACAAAATCTGTAACTCTTGTGAACACTGCCCAATACTAAAGAGATAAGATAAAGAGTTTCCAAACTAAAGAGATAAGATAAAAAAATGTTTTTTATAGCTAGCTGTAAAATTGATAATAAACTACATGACAAGGAATTGGCCCGATGGACCCGTGAACTTAGGGTTTTGACATAATGGCACTACTCCCAGAAATTAAAGATATAGGAAAGAAAAATGTTTATTTCATACCTTTCAACTTAACTATTTATTCTTAACTATTTATAGGAGTGACAGTATGCCAGCTAGGTATAAATAAACATTTTTTAATCCTATATCTTTAATTATTTATCATATCTTAATATTATTTGGTTTCCATATGATCGATCAAGTAAAATATCTCAAAAAAAAAACACATTTACTGGTGGAGATCCAAAGTGGTCCATACCAAGACCTACAGTAGTACAACAGATTTGCTGCACCATAACAACACATGTAGTCAAGCTATTACAATTACGATTCTTACATACATTCACTTCTGAAGATGATTTGATGTCACAAAACATTACATTAACAAGACCTGCGTCAATTGATCAATATGAATTACAATGTCGAAAGGGGTGACTGCATGTTCCAGTGAAACATTCTAATTGATATTGATCAATTACAAACAAGCCGACGAATGTAGTGTTATTTGATAACACCTCATCTTTAGAAGAGTTTAGGGGAGAAGGGCCAGTATGCGAACACCCTAACTTCACAGGTTAAGTGAACCAAATCCTTGCCACGTAGGAGTGACAGTGTGACAGTATGCCAGCTAGGTATAAATAAACACTTTTTAATCCTATATCTTTAATTTCAAATCATATCTTAATATTATTTTTCTTCCATATGATCGATCAAGTAAAATATCTCAAAAAAAAAAACACATTTACTGGTGGAGATCCGAAGTGGTCCATACCAAGACCTACAGTAGTACAACAGATTTTTGCTGCCACCATAACAGCATATGTAGTCAAGCTATTACAATTACGATTCTTACATGCATTCACTTCTGAAGATGATTTGATGTCACAAAACATTACATTAACAAGACCTGCGTCAATTGATCGATATGAATTACAATGTGGAAAAGGGGCGACTGCATGTTCCAGTGAAACATTCTAATTGATATTGATCAATTACAAACAAGCTGATGAATGTAGTGTTATTTTATAACACCTCATCTTTAGAGGTGTTTATAGATGATCTTATTGCTATATTTATACATATTTTTCTAATTTTATATTGTTACATACTGCAACATTTAGAGAAAGATGAAGAGAAAGAGGAGTTTACATCGAGCACAACGTATGCCCAAAAAAAAGGGTGTACAATTTGAAATTGAAACATCTAACCATGGAACAGATGAACAGGATGCTACAATAATAAGTGAAGAGGATGGTGCAATAAAAAATCAAGGAGATACAAACACAACTGATGATCATCAGCGAGAACCTGCTGGATGTGAACTAAATAGGCATGAACTACAGGAGACTGTGGTTGTTACAGGCAACACTTCGACCAAGAAGGTTAGAATTTTGTCTAGTTGGTCAAAAGAAGATATGTTAAAGGCCATAGATGATATTGAGTTTCTCGCATTATTCAATTAGAGCTGCTGCACTGCACTGAAATCCATCATGAAATATCATCTGTGACATGATATTTCACTTGAACACTATTCCAATACTTGCATTTTGAATTGAAATCCAATACTTGATGGAATAAAATAAAAATTTTAGATTATTTTGAAGCTAGTTTATATAGGGCCAGTATGCGAAAATACACCCTAAGTTCGCAGGTCCATGGAGCCAATTCCTTGCCATGTAGAGTATGCGCCAATTTGACAGCTAGTTATAAATTTGAAGCATTTTTTTTATCCTAAGCCTTTAATTTCGATCCTATTTTAATATGAACAGGTTAGGTGTTGAGCATTAAAATTCGAAATAAAAGAGGGAAATGCAATCTGTCCTCATGGTTTTTATTCCATCAGGTATTGGATATTTTAAATGAAAAATAGTGTTCAAGTATTGGGACGTGTTCACATACTGGCCCTTCTCCCCTATGTAATCAACAACCCAGCTTATAAATTCTGTCTTTATCAAATATATGAAATTAATAAAAACATGTATTCGATCATCGTTAATGGCGCCCAACGGGGTAATCACAAGTTCACTACAATCATAATTCATACTGTCATGTATCATAAGCTTGCTAAAATTTTCCCATTGTAGATGATCTTATTGATATATTAATACATATTTTACTAATTTTATATTGTTTCATACTGCAGCGTTTGGAGAAGATGAAAAGAAAGAGGAGTTTACATCGAGCACAACGTATGCCCAAAAAAACGAGGTGTACAATTTGAAATTGAACCATCTAACCATGAAACAGATGAACAGGATGCTACAATAATAAGTGAAGAGGATGGTGCAACAACAAATCAAGGAGATACAAACACAAATGATGATCATCAGCCAGAACCTGCTGGATGTGAACTAAATAGGCATGAACTACAGGAGACTGTGGTTGTTAGAGGCAACTCTTCGACCAAGAAGGTTAGAATTTTGTCTAGTTGGTCAAAAGAAGATATGTTAAAGGCCATAGATGATATTGAATTCAACAATTATTCTATTAGAGCTGCTGCACTGAAATATAATTTACCTCCTACATCTGTATTATTGGCTGAATGGTCTGACCCATACAAAAAGGAAGGGCCCTGCACCTGTTTTTGAGTGAGGAAGGAGAGGAGAAAGAGATAGTTGAATGGTGTAAGCAAAATGGCAGATTTAGGGCATGGAGTGGGATTTATGCAACTGAGGGCATGTGTTGCACAAATTTGTGAAACTAGAGAGACTCCATTTCGAGAAGGATTACCTGGAAATCTGGTGTGAAGGATTTAGAAAAAGACACCCAGACATAGTCCTTCGGACTGCTGAAGGTCTAGAAAGAGATCGTGCAATAGGTTTACGTCCAGAGGTGGTTAGCAAGTTTTATGAAAAACTAGCTAACATTTATATCAATTCCTATGGTGCAGGCAAAAAATGGAATTGTGATGAGACAGAATCCAAGCAGGGAGAAATTGTGGCATGAGGGTGCTTGCCACCAAGGGTTGCAGGAATGTTCCCAAAATCATTCCTCGTAGCAGAGAATGGATGACACATTCTATGTTGTGTAAATGCTGCAGGGCAATGTATCCCTAACTTTTACTTATTTAAAGGTCAGAAAGTTTCACAAAATTACATCAAGGGATGTGAACCAGGTGCTTGCATGGCTGCTCATCCAAGTGCTTGGATGACTAGAGAGCTCTTTATAAGCTGGTTGTATCATTTCAGTAAGTCTGTACCTGGAGGGGTGTGCCCTGAAAATAGGCATTTACTTATATTTGATGGTCATGGAAGCCATGTGGCATTGTCAACTATAGAAGAGGCCAGGCGATTGGGGATTGATTTATTGACATTGCCAGCACATACTACACACAGGTTGCAACCACTGGATGTTAGTGTCTTTGGTCCTTTTAAAGCATATTTCAGATCTGAGAGGATGCAGTGGATGTGTAATAATAAGTACCAAGAAGTCAAACGTTCAGACTTGGCAGAAATAGGTAGTAGAGCTCTCGCAAAGGCCTTGACACCTGCAAATATTCGTGCTGGTTTTAGACGCACAGGTATATGGCCACTTGATCCAAATGCATTACAGAATGACATGGAATGTAGTAAACTATATATCATTGAAGAAGATGCCAACGAAGATGATGCTGAAAATGTCACAGATGATGATACTACTGAAAAAAACATTATGAATGTTGATGGTACTGAAAACTTTTGCAGGGGAACCCCAGCCAAACTGTAATTTTTTTAACAAAAAAGACAAATTTTGCAGTGGAACCAGCAGCAAAACTGTAATGTTCTTAACAAAAAAAGACAAACTTTTCCTATGATCACATTTTGCAATGAACATCGTGTACTACCTTAGAATTCTAGGCATAAGAGAGAAGATTTATAAGTGTTTGTTGAGTTTGAGTCTCCCATTTCACTCAGCTAGAATATGCCTCAAATGCTGACAGTACTGAATCTAACCTTATTGAAAGAATTCAGAGTGTCGTTCAAATCCTGCATCTTTCAATGTCCAAAAACCCATCAAGTTTAGTGTTCAACTTAAACTCGACCCTTTTCTTCCCCCAAATGATCATTATAATCTGAAATCTAGATACTTACGAGGCAGTCTTCTGTCCTTCCTAATGCCTATGAAGCATGACCTCACAATGCTAGAAAAAGGAGTCGCTCCGATGCCCATCCAACCAGAAAGAAAAAATCCAATATTTTATTTCAATCCTGCGCATGAGCCCTGTTAGGCACGTTATTGGAGCTCCAGAACAAGGTGGTGTTGCTGGCATTTATTTGTTCCTCTATCTAATACAATACACGCGTGGACAGGGGGAGGCACATGTTTATTTCCCCTTCTTTTACTTTCAAATTTAATGCTCAACCCCTGCCTCTTCGTGAACACTTTCTGGTTCTCACCGTAAATATTTTTTTTGAGATAGTTTATTTGATCGAGTCATATGGAGAAAAATATTATAAAAATTGGAATATGAAATTAACGGTTGGATAAAAAAATGTTTTTTTATATACTCTGGCAAATTGGCACTCCTCCTTGGTGCAAGGAATTGCTCCATGGACCTGCGAACTTTAGGGTGTTCGCATACTGGTCTCATATAACTTCAATATCAAATTTTGGTTTGATTCCATCAATGTATTGGATAGTTTAAATGCGACTCAGTGTGCAAGTGAAATATCATCACCAGTGACATGATATTCAGTGCAACACCTAATGATAATGCAAGAAACCTCAATACCATATTTGGCCTTTAACAGATCGTCTTTTGAACCACTATTGGGTGAGGGGCTGCAAAGTCGCACATAAATGGTAATTTATGTCCTTGTGCCTCCACGCGGGGTCGAATTTTCATTTTAGGTAGCATCCATACACGTCCTGGATTAGACATCATCTTTTAACAACACATTCCACAAAAAATTCATTGTTATGTTTTACTTTCGTAGATCTACTTTCACATACATATTGATACGAGTCCATTTAGAAACATTTACCTAAAAGCTCCTTTCATATTTTTTAACTAGTATTTTCAATTGTATTTCCTTTTGCATATAGTTATTTTTCTAGGCAGTCATAATTTTGCACTTACATCTAATATTCCAATTCAATGACAGACAATTTGCATGTTGAATCTTGTGATAACAATAAAACATAAACCAACCAGAAACATAGGCCTTAGTTACGTAAATCTCAAAATTTAATGAAGTAAAAAAATATTGCAAGAATTTCTTAGAAAAGATCAAAGACAACCTACTTACAATTTGCACTTTCTGTTATAGCTGAACATTTTCTGCTTGAAGAACTTTTGCGTGGTGTGTATAAAATCGCAATGGATGCACCAAATGGGGAACAGAGCAAAAAGAAAATGAAGGGACGATCCCCATTGCCCTTCCGTCATCCCCTCCCTAGCTCACCCAGTCTGTATTTCCCCAGGCGCCCCATCGCCTCTCCACCTGTGCGGGTCCTAGCCACCACCCAGGTGGTGTTACTCTACAATCTCTGCCCCGCTATCCATCACCCCGCCGACGGGCTTATGACCTCCGTTTCGGGATGCCCCAGGGAAGCGCCGGGGGGGTGGGTCCAGATTATAATCCACCCAGACATTAAAGTCATCCACCAAAAAAAAAGTGCAATATAATTTGCTTTGAAGGACAGACCGCAAGTCTGATATATAGAAAATCCGGACATATCTCTGGCCACAAAACAATTGTAATCAACATAACCCTTTCAAAAATCGGTTTGATATGCGTGTGACGGGAGAAGAAAAATAGAACATTGCGAGGCACCGGACACTCAACACAGGTGTACAAATTTGTTAATATTCTTCGTCATCTTTTTTTCTGCAGATGAAACTCAACAAATGTGCCAGATCAATGGTGGTAAGTTTATCCATACACGAAGTGTGATGTTGAAAAACACCGAAGAGGATGATTTGAACAAATTTATAATGGAGGGAAATAAGGGTAAGGGAGGAGAAGGGAGAGGAGTGAATTAAAGAAGGAGATGAAGGGCATTTTGGATTGTGATAAATTTTGGGGGCACTTATTGCTTAATCTTATTGCTTATGAAACGTATAAGAAACAATTGTCCATATGCCATTAACACAACACCCTGATATCATTTTTGAAAAAGCTTGATATAGACAAGTATTGAAACCTGAATTTGGAAATTGCTTTTTAATGTAAATTAAAATGGTGAGGGGAATTAGCAAAAGATCTGAAGTAAATTTAGGCACATCACTTCCTCCGTTAATACAAAGTCATCCAGATACAAAAAGGGAACATTTGAATTTGAAGATTATAATTTGGAAACTCGATGGGAAGAGTAAAATCTAATAAGGAGCCAATAAAGTAAAGGCATGAAAATATGATGCAGGGGTTTCAATGAAGGATAGTTGAGGAGGATGGTTTCATATTTTGGGCTAGGGACATGAACATCTAACATCCATCGAGTTATTTGGGAAAAGTCGACCAATGTAATGTTCAAGCACCACATGTTAATGCAATATTGAGGTGAGATGAATGAAGATATAAAAATCTAGTGATCCAGGCAGAGTGTGCCGGAGAGATGCCTGGATGGAGCAAGAAGGGCTCCACAATTGACAAAACATTGTTACATAATGAAATACCTTTTGTCTCATAGGGAGGATACCGAAAAAATGTGACTACTGATTGCATAATGATGTATATAAATTCAATAATCAAAATTTTGGTTTTTTATTCATTCAAGTATTGATATTTTAAAATGCAGACTATGGTGTTCAAGTTGAACATATCATGTCACAGAATGACATTGATATTTCAGTGCAACAGCTCTATTGGAATAATGCAAGAAACTTTCCAAAACCATATTTGGCCTTTAACATATCTTCTTTTGAACAACTATTGCGGATGGGTGCAAAGTAGCACATGAAATGTAAATTATGTAACTTTGTGCACCACTCTGGAACTATGTTTTCATTTAGGTAGCATCCATATAGTCCTGGATTTAGGACATCAATCTTTTACACCTTCCCACAAAAATTCATTGTTATTTTTTACTTCGTAGATCTAATTTCAAATAATATTGAGTACGAGTCAATTTAGAAAAAATTTAACTAAAAGCTCATTTTCATATTTTTACTAGTAGTTTTCAATTTGTATTTACCTTTGCAATTTCTAGGCAGTCATAATTTGCACTTAAATATGCCAGATTCAGTGACAAGGCAATTTAGCATGTTGAATCTTGTGGATAACATAAAACATAAACCATACCAGAAACAATAAGGCTTAGTTACTGTAAAATCTCAAGACATTTAATTGAAGTAAAAAAATATTGCAAGAATTTCTTAGAAAAGAGATAAAAGACAACCTACTTATAATGCACTTTCTGTTCTATGCTGAACATTTTCTGCTTGAAGAATATTCTTGAGGGTGTGTATAAAAATCGCCCTAGATGCCACACTGGGAATAGAATACCTCCACACCTGCGCGGTCCCAGCTATAATCCACCCATACATAAAGTCCTCCACCAAAAAGTGCACATATAATTTTCTTTGAAGGCAGACCGCAAGTCTGATATATAGAAATCCGTGACATATCTCTGCCACAACAATTGTAATCTGACATAACCCTTCAAAAAATCGGTTGCATATGCGTGAGCGAGAAGAAAATAGAACATTGTAGAGGCACCGCCACTCACACAGGTGTACAACTTTGTTAATACTTATTCGTGCTCTTTTCTGCAGAGAAACTCAACAACTGTGCAAGGATCAATGGTGGTAAGTTTATCCATTACATAGAATGTGTGATGAAAACACCGAAGAGGATGATTTGAAAAAGTTATAATGGAGGGAAATAAGTAAGGGAGGAGAAGGAGAGTGATAAGAAGGAGATTGAAGGATAATTTCTGGATTGTGATAAATTTGGGGGAACTTATGCTTAAATCTTATTGCTTATGAATAAACGTATAAGAAACAATTGTCCATAAATGACCATTAACACAACACCTTGGACCTATCATTTTTGAAAGCTTGATAGACATAGTTATTGAAACCTGCATTTGGAAATGCTTTTTAATGTAATTAATGGTTGAGGAATTAGCAAAAGATGGAATTAAATTTCATGCACATCACTTCCTCCTTTAATCATCAAAGTCATCCAAGGATACAAAAAGGGAACATTTGAATTTGAAGATTATAATTTGGAAACTCGATGGGAAGAGTAAAATCTAATAAGGAGCCAATAAATGTAAAGGCATGAAATATATTGAATGCATGGGTTTCAATGAAGGATAGTTGGAGGAGATGAGTTTCATATTTTGAAGGCATAGGGACATGAACATCTAACATCATCTAGTTATTTGGGAAGTCGACCAATGTAATGTTCAAGCACCACATGTAATGCATAATGATGGTTGAGATGAATGAAGATATAAAATCTAGTGATCCAGGCAGTGGTGCAGGAGATGCTTGATGCGAGCAAGAATGGATCACAATTTGCAATACATGTTACATAATGAAATACAATTTTGATCTCATCGGAGGACCGAAAAATGTGAAAACTGATGCATAATGATTCTAAAACATCACGGAAATGCAATACAGAATAAATTCAGCAGATGTAGTCAAACTCAGTGAAAATGTAATCATTAATGCTAGCATTATCCCTACTAAAGCGCAAATGGAGATGAGCCAATAAATTTACAGGGGTGCACAGAGGAGAACAAGTGAGGAAAAATAACGAAATGTGTTTTCCAAGGGGAATGAGGAACGAGAGACCCTACTAGGGGACCTCCTCTGCTAAATAGCTAGCACTCAAAATTGTATTATGACACAAATATAATCATAAGGAAAGGAAAATATACAAGTGATAGTGTCTACTTTTATAGTATGTGTTGTTTTGACACAATAGATAATTCTTTAATTGTGGCAGTGTTTCTATTATTCTATAGCAAGTTGTAGGTTGTGGATCAATAGATGGATAAAATTAAGCATGATTTCAAGCGTACTGAGGGCCAATATTTAAATAAATCCTCCTCCTCTAATGTGATCGATGTTCAAAAAAATATTTCATTTTAGAATACTCACGTTTCAAGCAACATACCTCTAAAGTGGGATTAAAAATAGGGGTTTTGATGTGGTTCGCCCCCATCCAGTCTAAGATAGAAATCCCAATCATATGAGAAAATTACGCCACTTCATGCTGACATATAGGAGGTGAAGGCCCTACATGTCCCAAGTAATAATCAACCACCGCCACAACCAGACCTACCAAACCATCCAACGTGGGAGAAGCAACAATTGAAAGGGGAGAGAAAAAATCCTAGAGTCTGTCCTTAGCCACTAACTCATCCCCCGACCAATCCTAAAATTCTTCAGAGCCATCATCAGGAAATTCTTCAAAACCATCATTATCATCAAAATTTTCAACTGATCCAGCCTCAATGTTATCCATAGAGTCATCTTAGAATCCTTAATAAGGCATTCCTTCCCTCAATTCAAGTATGCACTTCCCAAAAAACCAGTAACAAGAGGATTCAACAAGAAATAGGTATCCTCAGGGCATGAGAGTTTCTAACCAAATATTGGGTCTGAGACCATCTTAAAATATGCCATAACCCCACCCAAGATAAGGTCGTCTAACCGCATCTCCCTCTTCCTAATAATAGGTTCATCTGGGTTGACTTTAATCGGCCACTTCATACGAGGGGCCTTACAAGCATCTGATATGTGACTAGCCAAGCAACATTTAGAGAAAAAATAGTGAAACCTTCATAAACAATATTATGGTGTCTAGTGCAAGCAAATAGATTAAACTGATGGATTGCGGGAGAGATTTGCCTTAACACACACTGGCACATAACCTAGAAAAAACCATTCTAGTTCTAGCGAGAGTAGTAACATCAAATAAAATAAAACTCCCACAGGATTTAGAAATCCCAAGAATAACCTCTTTATCCAAAAAATCAATGGGAAGGGTAAGGAAACATACCTAAACTGGCCAACAATGAACCAGAGAATCCACAAAGGCCCCTAGCTTCCAACAAGAGAGACTGATGATGGTTTTATGAAAAAACCATAGCCCTCCCTATTAAACTTTAAGAATATCTAGATCTAATCCAAAAATAAATAGAAAAACATCATTTTCCAATGAAATAACTTCTAGAGAACCCTTAAACCTCCATTTTAGCTTAGCCCAATCCCTGACGTAGTCTATTTATGGTCATAAACCAGAAAAATCCAAATGGACATATCCCATACCTTTTGGTTTCCTTTTTCAGGACAATATCTGGCACTGAAAAATGAGGAACTCTATCCACCCAAGACAGAGAAATAGAAGTTACAACATGGTCTTTGCAACACCTCACTCTGTCTTCCCATGAAGGGGTTCCATTCATCACAATTTCTACCTTCCAGGTGCTCTTCTTGTTTTGGAAGAGAGTGCTACTAACCTCTTGTTCTAAATGAGGAATAAAATCCTCACGCCTAGGATCCATTCCAACCTCCCACCCAACACCATTTTGAAAATATGCTTCCCTCTCAGCAGTCCATTAGCAATCCGTTATCTTGATTTATACTAAGATACATTGAATAACAACATCAAAAAATGCCAATTCAATAGTATTGCAAAGTTTCCATAAAAACATTATAGAGAATTATTGTAGAATCCCACTATATACGGTTCGTAAAACTCCTAAAAATGTAGTATATGCAACTAATACATTGATGAATCGGTAAGTTGAGGAATACACCTCTTATCGTTTCTATTGGTGTAATGGAGGAATATAAAAAAAGGAAATAACTTTATGAATCATTAAACAAAATTAAAAAATAGTTGAAAAGGAAAACAAACAAAATGAGAGAAACCTCCAAAATGAAGTGATTATACCTTGTAAATGGTGCATGATTTTATATAAGAAGTACAAATCCATTTTAGATATTTATGTTGGTAACTTCAATCCTCTATTCAGGGCATAGCCATAGATGTTTTGATAATAATTGTATAAAAAATCCTTTAAAACACAAACATGTGTATGCAATAAGCCTAATATCCATAACAAAATCCAAGGAAACCCCACTCTAACAATTATTTATTCAATTAGAGTTAAAGAAAAAAAACAAACAAAAACAAAAGATAAAATTGTTTCATATGCATATATGCTTGTTAGATTACATTACCAAATTGTTTCCTTCAATAATTGGGTAAAGGAAAAGAAAGACAAAGATTTGAGGAACATGTTATTAGAAGATAGAATATTAAGATTTTTGGTTTGCTAATAACCAAGATATAAAACATGCTTAAAAAATCCAAGCTCAAGAAGCAATGCCAACTATAAGAATAAGGAAGAATTCAAAATAAACAAACAATTTAAACATTTGGTAATTAAGATGTAATAGAATGGTGTTAATCAAATTATAATGTGATAGTAAAAAATTAGATATTATTCTCCATGAAGAGGAAAAGAAATACATTGGTGAATCTGATTTGCATGGTACCTTTGTTCTAAATGGAAGTTATATAAAATATTGATTTAAATCATGAATTGAAAATAACGAATAAAGTCTCTACACCCAACAAGGCCCTAACAATACAAGAGAAAGGAAAAAAAGTTATTAGTAAAAGAAAAAATATTTGCATGGAAAATTTCTCAACTTTTCTACTAAGTGCTTGGTGAAGAAAATTTTGGATGGGAGGAGAAATTGACGTAAGGAGCCATCAACTAAAAATATTATATGAGAGAAAGAAAAACAACTATTAGTATTTCTAAATAGTCAACTTTCATTTTGAATTAGAAGAAGCATGCAAAGAATAGTAGGCAAAGAGCATGGCTGATGTCATGCATGAAAATTATAAAGGTCCATACAAGATAGATGACCTAAAAATAATAAAGGAGGTCATAATCAAAGAATTACTAAAAAATAAGAAAAGAGTAGCAATAAAACAAATATAAGGGAAAGGCCGTGTGCAACACATAAGTGTTAGAAATTCTATCCACGCTTATGTCATGGAATGAGTAACCATTGTGTGTGGTCATGTGTTGAAAGAAGAAATTCATCACTGAGCATCAAAAATAAATTAAGAAGAAATAATGTTGTACAAAGTTACACACTTTCAAGAGATAAGAATAATGAATCAAAAATAAGAAAAAAAGAAAGAGCACTCTTCAAATCATTATGAAGAGTAAAGGAAAACAAATGATATGTATTCCAAGATTGTGAGCAAGAATTATAGTACTTATTGTAATAATTATATAATAACACTGATGGGTATCCGTAGACATACTAGTCAGGTAAGGAGTTTCTTCTACGGTTCTAGGAAAAGTGGCATGGCATTCAGTCACTAATAGCAAGGTGAGAGATCACTCAAGGAGAGTTGCGATTCACGAGAAGAATATTGATCTCATATATGTATAGTTTAACGAACTCATCACCTTTGTCGAAATATTTTCTATACATGTACATTTGAATTTGAACTGTTGTTTCATACAAACTCTCAATTTTATGTCCAAAGATAGGATCAGATATGTAGAAAAGGTTGTCATTCTAACCACACACAAAATGAATATTTTTTCATTACTTTTTATAAGCACATGAACAAGATAGAAGATTTCAGAGAAACCATTCCCAAATAGAGAATCCTATGGTATCCTACAAGCGTTGACATTGTAACAAAGGGGGTTAGATGTAAAAATTCTACAATAGCAGTATTTTCCCATAATTTATCCTCTTATTTGATGGTCAACACTTTTTTTCATTTGGAAGAGCTTAAATAAGATTGTGATAGCTGTAACAACATAGGAAAAATGGGGAATTGTTGATGCATAATCACAACACCCTTGATTGTTGCAACTTGATAGATTGAAACTGTCAGTGTGATTGCATAACATGGAACTTTTCCCAAAGTGTGGGACTTTGCAATCAGGAAACCTCTCCGGATGAAGGTTGGTTCCTATTCCTCTATTCTGATACAAACATTCAAATTGTATAGCATCTATCCTAAAATCTATTCTAACTTGCTAAGAAGAAATGATTGAAACGATTGCAAGAAATTAAACCTAATCTATAGGAGGTGATGCACCAAAAAGAATGTTGAACACCTATTATGCATGGATATGAAAACCAATAAGTTTGAAGGGGATGAATACACGCCACAAGTCAACCAATTTTTATGAATTCATTCACCATTAAACATAGACCATTAAATATGCAACACAATTTAATGTGCACAGTCAACAAAAATTATAATGAGAGATCAAGAGAATGCAATGAACACAAGAGAGGGTTGAACTTTATCCACATACTTATATTATTTCTCAACAGATTCGATATAGTGCATTACAATGGCCAAGAAGCACTAATTTGCATTATACCTTGAATTGGAGGTTTGAACTCGATAAATTCACTTACAAACTAGAGAATAAGGGAGTGTGCAAAGCATGCTCATCAAACCTTTTGAAATGAGCCACTCCTTATAATATATAAGAAGAATGAGAGAAGGGAGAGAGAAAGGAATTTTAAATTTGCTTCAACCACCCAAAATGCATAAAAATCACCTACAATAATGTTGGGTGCCACTGTAAAACCCATACCTCCATGTACTTTGCCTTGTTGGAGAAGAAAGGAAGCCCATACCTTCATCATTTTGGTAGGTGAGAAATTTGGAAACACCCTCTACAATGGCGGAATGTATTTCCAAAAATTCCTATTTTGTGAAAATTTGAGTTCCCAGTCAAACATTATAGCCATCTAAAGACTAGGGTTCCATTCTGCAATAAATGCCAGTGGTTAATCTACCTCTTTTCGGACTCCGAAAATGCATCGCAACCTCTAAAATCTGAAATTTCAGATTTTCAGGATTTAGAGCTTCGAGAGTTTACATTTCGGAGATTTCCTTTAATGTTCATTGCTCAAGTTGGCTCGAGAGTTCCAAAATTTTGAACCTTTGATGTCTAAAATTTGGACTTCGGAGTTCGGACTCCGAAATCATGTCACGTCACATTGTTCATCTTTTAAGCTAAAAGTTTTAAAATTTTGAAACCTCGAAGTCTGAAATTCAGACTTCGGGTTTCAGGAATTCGAGACTTTGGGTTTCGAGGATTCTAGACTTTGGCTTTTGGGGATTCTGGACTTCAGGTTTTGGGGATTTGGGACTTCCAGTTTCGAGGTTTTGATTTTCCACCGGTTACATGAAACATCTGAAATCCTGAAAGCCTGAAGTTTGAATTTCAGACTTCGAGGTTCGTACCTTTTCTGCTCTTGTTTTACACTTCTTTCCTTTGAGTCCGTAAATTTTGCTTCAGCCTACCTCCAATAGACCACACCTCAAAAGTCCAAATTTTAGACTCCATAGCTCCTTCATAACCCAAACCAACACAAACTCCCAAGCTCTTTTGCAATGTGCTCGAACCACTTCAACTCACTTGGCTCTAGCCCGAAATATGAGTTTTTGTGGCCAAATCAATCCTTCCATTTTATCTATGCAGGGTCATATTTGTTTGATTTTTCTGGAGGGGAAAAATCAGATAACAGGAATTTGTACAGAAGTGGTAGTACCCCTTACCAAGGTTCGCGATGACATTGATTGGATGTAGACATGTTCACATATGCTATATTAAGCCCATTCATTCAGATCCACATTTAACAGATTCTCTCTTGTTGTGGTTGACTCATATTGGTGGTTCATTAAGGTTGAGAGAATAAAAATAGGTTGCCGCATATGTATTTGATACATCATGTCAATGTTAGCATCATCATATTCTAATTTGGAACAATATATTTCAGTGTAAAAATCATTTAAATGGCCCAAAGTAATGCATGTAGTTATCCAAGTACATGGAAAATAAGGTTGACTCATTTTAGTATCAATGAAGAGTACCTATGTATGTGTTTTGTCTTCGCCATCAACTAATAGTGATAAAGAGGTCACTAGTCTATGGAAAGAAATAAGTGAACACACACACACACACATGCACATCGTTGGCCATCCCTCTCTCTCTCTCTCTCTATATATATATATATATATATATATATATATGTGTGTGTGTGTGTGTGTGTGTATGTATATGTGTGTGTGTGTGTGTGTTTTGAACAGGATAACACAACCATTTAGTTGCAACAAGTGTGATTTATGTTTTGTTGAGGACAAAAGCCACATATGAAGAGGTAGAAATGAGGATTATGGACATGCCATTATGATGATAAGAGAGTGAATTCAATGTCCTCTAAAAAACTTGACGAGCTTAGTCATCATCTTCTAGACCAATTGGACTTATTCTGTGATGAAGACACTGAAACCATGATTGAAGAATATATAGAATTTTAAGTTACGTAGGGTATGGTCTCTTGTTATGTGACCATTTGACAGATACACCTTAAACATCATTGTTTCCCATTGACACAAAGGTGGTTAAGGTGTTACTTACCATAAACATTTCATCTAATAATGTCAGTGTAGAGTCTAAATATCTAGTATGCACTGACCATTTTCAACTGGCAGAAGTAGCAAGGTTGATGCCTTTCCATGCAAACCACATATTCCACACACATCACCTTCAGTCATGGTTGGAGAGGATAAATATAGGTGGTGTGATTAAGGCCAAGAGAATAAATAGAGTTCGTCTAATATGTTGTTAATATAACATGTCAATAGTAGCCCACTCTAATTCTAATTTGAAACAACACCTTTTGCCATAAATATATTCTAGACAGTTTTGCTTGTACATTTTTGTTTAAGACGACTCTAAGAGTTTCAACCTATAAATTGTTCAAAATATTATTTAAATATATTCTAGACAAATTTTTTTTTGGGCAAACTTTTCGCTCTACTTTAGAATGGTTAATGGAGGAACGTGTTAAACCACTTATTAGATTTGTAAGCCTCCATGAAGCGATTTTGATGGCTTTGAATGTTCATATATTTTAGAGAAAATACGGAAAAAAAAGAGCCAAAGTATGGTTATCTCTCTCCCAAACGGAAGAAACACACAAATTGTCAAAATCTTAATTGTCAAGAGTCAAGCCTATTACAATAATGTAGGCAAAGTGAAACACGTATTTAGCCTATTTCCGTCACCGTATGAAACAGTTTGCAGAATCGCATCCAACATTCTAAAAACACATAAATATTTGCCAACAATTCAATTTAGACAATATTTTGTCCATATAATGGAAGGCTAGACTTTGTCTTAAGAGCTAACTCTCGTATTCCTCGCTATTTGTAGGTGTAATATTGCAAACTCTAATTTCAGGGAATCAATGGAGTGCAGCATGTGTGGCGATGTGGGCTTTCAGAGCAGTTTGTTCCAGTGCACTAAATGCCTATTGCGTTTTCAGCATCAGTAAGATAACAATTCATCTCGCCATTGCTATTTTTTTCACTATTCTTCTTTAGAGATAAGCTTCATCCACTGTATTCTAATTTATTGGAAAAAAATGAAGGGTGTGATGGATATATCTCATGGCGTATATTCTCTTAGCCATCAACTGATCTTCATGTGCTTTTTTCTGTCAGATATTGCAGCACAGCATATTTTGAGAATGTATCAGCTGATATTTGTGACTGGTGCTACAATATTCAGGAGGCAGGCTCCGATAGTAAGCTTATCAGAGTTTGTTCGAAAGGAATGGGGAATTGTTCTGGGTCGGAAGAGTGCTTGAGCATGACCCATAATGGAGAAGTGAAGAGAAAACTGAAAAACTGTTATGCTGACATTGATAGAGAGATGCCCAAAAAGCTGAATAACAAGGCTTGTGAGTTAATTTGCAATGATAGAAAAGTTAGGAGGAGATATAGACTTCTTGATGAAATTGTGTGTTGACTGTTATGGTTTTCAATGCAGATAAGCTATTTTCCATGCAATAATGTCAAAACCAACTATGTAGTTTTCTTTTGTATAAAAATCTTGTAGGGCTGGCTGTTTCATTTATGAATATACCGAATCCACTTTGGACTTGGCTCTTGGGACTATTAAAAAATATTTCTACATGCATGGGAAAGTGTTTTTCAATACTTAATAATTTGTATTTTCATTTCAAATAATAAGGAATCAATGATTATCATCAAAGCAGGTCAAGTGGTGGCATTCCATATTGTCGTGCTCCATGTTTGGTATCTGATTAGCAGGAGCCAATACAAATTGTTATTTCATACTATTTTAGTGGCTCAGTAATGTAGAAAAAAGTCTTCACTTTTTGGATGTATACGTCAGGAATAAAAACAGAAAAAAGAAAAGAAAGAATTGCAATCGTATCTGCAAAGAATTGCAATGATATCTTCCATGAAAAATGGTCAAAAAAAAAAAAAAGTGGTTAAATTAATTTCGCGAAATTTGGGCACAGTCATCTCTATCGGTAGAAGTCAGGACCTAAATTTACAGAAAAATGCAGGCTGAGATAGGGGAGAAGACCCAGTATGTGAACACGTCCCAATACTTGAACAGTATTTTGCATTTAAAATATCCAATACTTGATGGAATAAAAACCAAAATTTTGATTATTGAAGTTCAAAAATTTGTTTTTTTATAAACCATATGTGCATAGGGTCAACATCTCAGTATTTCTTAGTACACAATAAATACTGATTGGTACTTTCATTTTCTACAATAAAAGACTCATTTGTTCAAAATATAAAAACAACATATCAGTTGACAAACCCATCATATCTATTTAATGGGTTGAATATTTTTCTTCTCAATTCATCTCTTTCCATATTCCAAGTTGGGTTGTTCAATCACCAGATCTTTCATATCCAGACATTAATACATACCTGCAAAAAAAGAGGGAACCTTCTTCTCAAGATTCAAATTCATCCATTAAAAACACAAACAAAATTGTACACTTGAAGGTAAAAAATAAATATGAATATCAAATCAAATAATTTCAGCCACAAGATCATCTCAAAATCAATTTCAACCTTTGATTAAAAAGACCCTACACCTTGATCCATGTCTTACATTTTGATTGGATACTCTCAAATCAATGTTGGTATTATATATTCACTTTCCTAGTCTTGTTTACTACTGATTTACTTCTGCAGGGTCCCTGATTATAGTGGAGTTTATAAGAAGAGATTACTTCTATCAAGGAGGAAAGGAAAGGTCCAGCAAATCAAAAATTGCAGGTTAGTTTTCATACCAAAGATCTGTTCAATTAGGTTAGAATTAGACATAACAGATTGCTGAGCAGAACTGCAAGTTTATGGACTGATAGAATTATAGTAAAGAATTATAGTAAAGAATGAGTCTGGAATAATAGAATTTAAAGAAAGGCCCTCAGCTTTGTTCTTTTTGCCTTTTACAATTTATTTTAATTTAGATACCATTGTGGACTAGTTCTGAGAATGACCACAGACTGCTAAAATATGCACATGATCAGAGTAAACAATGAGAACCTAGTGCCTATTTGCGCAAAGAAAAGCTCCAAACCAGTAGTACCTACCAAGGCAAAGGAAAAATTACTAGAAAAACAAGCCTCGAGAAACCCTGCAGTAGTAGTCTTAAAACACAGCTAATCGAAAAAATCAAAAAAGCTAAGCTGAAAAGAAATAGTTAAGATTGCACACGCATTTTGAAAAGAAAGAGCAGGATTACACACGCATTTTGATGTCTGTTCAATTAGGTTAGAATTAGACATAACAGATTGCTGAGCAGAACTGCAAGTTTATGGACTGATTTCTATTTATTTTATCAAAAATTGGCCCATTTTGCAGAGCACATCAAAAAAATATTAAGATTGGAATTGAGTGATTCTTGATCATAGCATCCTGCTAATTAATTCTGTGAACATCTATTAGATACTGGCTTTATGTTTTCTCCCTTAAAGTACCTTAAAAGCAAATAATATTAACTTCACAATAGAACTAATAACTTCAGAATGTAAATGTGTTTTTTTTGAGATATTTTATTTGATCGATCATATGTAAGCAAATAATATTACAATATGATTCGAAATTAAAGGCTTAGGATAAAAAATTGTTAAATTATAACTAGCTGTCAAATTGGTGATCCTACGTGGCAAGGAATTGGCTCCATGGACCTGCGATCTTAGGGTGTTCGCATACTGGCCCTTCTCCCCTATGTGCAGCAAAAACGAGGTAGAGAGTTTTCTAAATGATATTCATAAATGGTTTTCATTAAGCTAATATGCAGTCGGCGCCCCACATTTCCCCAAGAGCGGCTTCCGTCAAAACCAGTTATAATTTCTCAGCTGAAGTCTCTTGTTATCCAGTTGAAGTATTTTCCTTACTTATTTGACAAGAGAACTATTAACTTCACAATGTCTTCCCTTATTACCCATCTGCCTTTTCTTTCCCCAAATGATCATTATAATATGAAATCTAATACTTACGAGCAAGTCTTCTGTCCGCCTGATGTTATGAAGCATGTCCTTCAAAATGCTAATGAAAGGAGTCGCTTCGATGCCCAGTCCAACCAGAAGCAAGATATCCAATATTTTCTGTAATCCTGCGCAGGAGCACCGTAAGGCCCGTCAATGAGCAGCAAACATGGTGGTTGAGCATTTATTTGTTTCTTATCTATTACGCGCGTCAAAATGGTGGAGGACAGATTGCATTTCCCTCTTTTATTTCGAATTTAATGCTCAACACCTGTCCTCTTCGGTGAACCACTTCGGGTCTCCACCAGAAAATGTGTATTTAATGAGATATTTTATTTGATCGATCATATGGAAGCAAACATTATTAAAATTGGATACGAAATTAAAGGCTTAGGATAAAAAAATGTTTTTTTATAACTAGCTGTCAAATTGGCGCTCCTACGTGGCAAGGAATTGGCTCCATGGACCTGCGAACTGAGGGGGATAGGCCTTTTCTAAAAATAAGTCATCTACAGATATATCAAGAATGTGCAAGACATATCAATTGGTTTCGTCCTCAACCCATAGACATCTGCAAAATATAGAGAACTGAATTTTCTCACAAACAACATCCACTGCATCCTATAAAATTGAAAAACTGAAATTCAAACCATTATCAATATCCACAAAGATTAATGGTAGTGAATATAAATCGTAGTACAGTGTAGGTAAGAGAGAAATCATCTAACATACGTGAGCCAAAACATCTTCACCTTTAGAAATAGAGAATGTAACAAAAGTCCAAAACAGCTCAAACATATTTCAGAGTTGTGGCTTCACCTAAGATGTCATTGGCTTCACCTAAGGATGCAACAGCTAGCAAACAAATCAAAATTGAATCTTTCATTACAATGAACACCGTTGAATTTTTAACAGAAAATCCTTCTCAACTGTACAGTTTTCTCGAACTATACATGCTTACGGAAGCTGAATAGACAATTGCTTCATATGAGACCACAAAATGAACCTAGTTCTTTCTACTTTATATTTTTCCCTTCCACCACTCTCGTAAACTACTCTATAAGGAACTAGAAGACGAGAGTAAGTGTAGTTTTTTGCAATAATCATTTTCGTTTATCCAAGGATTCAACATCAGACAGAAGACAAATGTTTGCAAATCTAATTTTTCGCAACACACTTTACTGTTATTTTAAGTGTTTCTTTAAATTAAAAGCCTAACCTTCCCAGCCACTGCCTACCTCTTTTCCTTGGAAAATTTCTTCAATATAGAGGCTGAATGTTCAATACCCTGGTTTTTCTGATTCCAGTCTATGAGATAATTTCTTGAAGAAAAAATATGTGTGTCCTTGTAAAGCACAAGACCTGATGAAACTAAAAACTGAAAATTGGCTAAACTGACAGCTTTACCAACTTTGGGATGGTTTCCCCTACATTGCTTATGCCCGTATCTTGTTATTACTTAGGGTAGTCACTGTTAGTTTCAAAAATCAAATTTTTTCATCATTCTCTGACATTTACTTCAGCTTATAACATAAAGGAGAAGAAATCCAAAAGCCCCCCTCCATGGCATAAATTCTCCAGAGCATCCAGAATTCAAGGATATGAATCTTAAGCGCTAATTTTCATCCTGATCTACTTAATAATTTTCCATAATCACTTTGAATCAGTAGAACAGGTCAGAATGACCTATAAACATTATTATAAATGAGATGTCACAGTCCTAGCCGTGATTGCTACCTATCTTACTCAGCACACCGTAACAGTCTGAAAGTCTATAAAGCTCGTCTTCAAACCAAGAAAGCTAAAAGTGTACAAGCTACTAAGTTAAGTTTGCCTCCTCCTCCTCCTCCTTCTTCATGGAGTGTGATATAAACACACATGTATATATGAACATAACTTCTAGACTCTAAGTTCAAGTTCCACCATCGACTGCTTCTAGTAGCCCATGAGCATCAGTGTAAACTATTTCCTTTACAAGAGAGAGGCCGTATGTACACCTCAGAAAACCTCATCATTCCGTTATAGCTTTTTTGCTTCCACAGTCCATAATAATAAGACAAAGATTTTATGGAATAACTGCGTCTGATGTTTGACCAATCATCAAAATGAATCGTCGCCAATCCAGTTATCCAATTTACATAAAATTTCTTTCACCCATTTCTCTCGAAGTTGCTTCTAGTTCTAGCCTTTTAGATATCTTCAAAGCGTAGAGGAAAATCCAAAGTAGAGCTCTGGGATTAAAGCTTTCCGTGCTCACAAAAAAAGGTTTTTCTGGCCTGTTTTACAGTCACATGGACCAGTGCCTTCACTGTCGTAGGAGTGAACACTTGCTGTGTCCAACTCTATTTTCAAGTCAGCAGAACAGAATGTTTCCAACAATAAGTCCATTTATAGAGCCTTTAGGAACTCTTATTGACGTTAGACATTTACATCCTCAAACAAACGAAGAAGAGATTGTGTTCGTTCAAGCTCCATCATAAACATCAATCAATTCTAGCTTCCCCCAGGTGCCCAGTTCAACCTATCTTCACAGTTCACACGAACCCAAAACTAAAAATAAAACTAGAACTCCTATTTACAGCCACTTCTACTTTCTATTTAGATCAAATTGAATTTATCTGGTCAAAAACCAAAAATAGACGAGTAATTTTTAAGCCCCACTTCCGCTGGATGTTTTTCATTTGTCAAATCCAATTGCAGATCTACAGTAAACCCCAATAACTTAACCAAAAAATAATAATCAAAAATTCGAATTTTATGATCACGAAACCATGAATATAATAGAAAATTTTGAAAATCCACTAACCTTCTCACCCCTCTCGCTAACAAAGAAAAAAAATATGTCCAGCACATTCTTTATATATCTCTCGCTAACTCTATAAGATATAAAATCTGTACCATTTAATACAAAACAGAAATCTGTAACTCTATGTGAACACTGCCCAATACTAAAGAGATAAGATAAAGAGTTTCCAAACTAAAGAGATAAGATAAAGAAATGTTTATTTATAGCTAGCTGTAAAATTGATAAACCTACATGACAAGGAATTGGCCCGATGGACCCGTGAACTTAGGGTGTTGACATAATGGCACTACTCCCAGAAATTAAAGATATAGGAAAGAAAAATGTTTATTCATACCTTTCAACTTAACTATTTATTCTTAACTATTTATAGGAGTGACAGTATGCCAGCTAGGTATAAATAAACATTTTTTAATCCTATATCTTTAATTATTTATCATATCTTAATATTATTTGCTTCCATATGATCGATCAAGTAAAATATCTCAAAAAAAAAACACATTTACTGGTGGAGATCCGAAGTGGTCCATACCAAGACCTACAGTAGTACAACAGATTTGCTGCCACCATAACAACATATGTAGTCAAGCTATTACAATTACGATTCTTACATGCATTCACTTCTGAAGATGATTTGATGTCACAAAACATTACATTAACAAGACCTGCGTCAATTGATCAATATGAATTACAATGTCGAAAGGGGTGACTGCATGTTCCAGTGAAACATTCTAATTGATATTGATCAATTACAAACAAGCCGACGAATGTAGTGTTATTTGATAACACCTCATCTTTAGAAGAGTTTAGGGGAGAAGGGCCAGTATGCGAACACCCTAACTTCACAGGTTAAGTGAACCAAATCCTTGCCACGTAGGAGTGACAGTATGCCAGCTAGGTATAAATAAACACTTTTTAATCCTATATCTTTAATTTCAAATCATATCTTAATATTATTTGCTTCCATATGATCGATCAAGTAAAATATCTCAAAAAAAAACACATTTACTGGTGGAGATCCGAAGTGGTCCATACCAAGACCTACAGTAGTACAACAGATTTGCTGCCACCATAACAACATATGTAGTCAAGCTATTACAATTACGATTCTTACATGCATTCACTTCTGAAGATGATTTGATGTCACAAAACATTACATTAACAAGACCTGCGTCAATTGATCGATATGAATTACAATGTGGAAAGGGGCGACTGCATGTTCGAGTGAAACATTCTAATTGATATTGATCAATTACAAACAAGCTGATGAATGTAGTGTTATTTGATAACACCTCATCTTTAGAAGTGTTTATAGATGATCTTATTGATATATTTATACATATTTTACTAATTTTATATTGTTTCATACTGCAGCATTTAGAGAAGATGAAGAGAAAGAGGAGTTTACATCGAGCACAACGTATGCCCAAAAAACGAGGTGTACAATTTGAAATTGAAACATCTAACCATGGAACAGATGAACATGATGCTACAATAATAAGTGAAGAGGATGGTGCAATAACAAATCAAGGAGATACAAACACAACTGATGATCATCAGCCAGAACCTGCTGGATGTGAACTAAATAGGCATGAACTACAGGAGACTGTGGTTGTTAGAGGCAACACTTCGACCAAGAAGGTTAGAATTTTGTCTAGTTGGTCAAAAGAAGATATGTTAAAGGCCATAGATGATATTGAGTTTCTCGCATTATTCAATTAGAGCTGCTGCACTGAAATATCATGTCATCTGTGACATGATATTTCACTTGAACACTATTCTGCATTTAAAATATCCAATACTTGATGGAATAAAAACCAAAATTTTGATTATTGAAGTTTATATAGGGCCAGTATGCGAACACCTTAAGTTCGCAGGTCCATGGAGCCAATTCCTTGCCACGTAGGAGCGCCAATTTGACAGCTAGTTATAAATAAGCATTTTTTTATCCTAAGCCTTTAATTTCGAATCATATTGTAATATGAACAGGTCAGGTGTTGAGCATTAAATTCGAAATAAAAGAGGGAAATGCAATCTGTCCTCATGGTTTTTATTCCATCAGGTATTGGATATTTTAAATGAAAAATAGTGTTCAAGTATTGGGACGTGTTCACATACTGGCCCTTCTCCCCTATGTAATCAACAACCCAGCTTATAAATTCTGTCTTTATCAAATAATATGAAATTAATAAAACATGTATTCGATCATCATTAATGGCGCCCAACAGGGTAATCACAACTTCAGCTACAAGTTCATAATTCATAATGTCATGTATCATAAGCTTGCTAAAATTTTCCCATTGTAGATGATCTTATTGATATATTAATACATATTTTACTAATTTTATATTGTTTCATACTGCAGTGTTTAGAGAAGATGAAGAGAAAGAGGAGTTTACATCGAGCACAACGTATGCCCAAAAAATGAGGTGTACAATTTGAAATTGAACCATCTAACCATGAAACAGATGAACAGGATGCTACAATAATAAGTGAAGAGGATGGTGCAACAACAAATCAAGGAGATACAAACACAAATGATGATCATCAGCCAGAACCTGCTGGATGTGAACTAAATAGGCATGAACTACAGGAGACTGTGGTTGTTAGAGGCAACTCTTCGACCAAGAAGGTTAGAATTTTGTCTAGTTGGTCAAAAGAAGATATGTTAAAGGCCATAGATGATATTGAATTCAACAATTATTCTATTAGAGCTGCTGCACTGAAATATAATTTACCTCCTACATCTGTTCATTATTGGCTGAATGGTCTGACCCATACAAAAAGGAAGGGCCCTACACCTATTTTGAGTGAAGGAGAGGAGAAAGAGATAGTTGAATGGTGTAAGCAAATGGTAGATTTAGGGCATGGAGTGGGATTTATGCAACTGAGGGCATGTGTTGCACAAATTTGTGAAACTAGAGAGACTCCATTTCGAGAAGGATTACCTGGAAAATCTTGGTGTGAAGGATTTAGAAAAAGACACCCAGACATAGTCCTTCGAACTGCTGAAGGTCTTGAAAGAGATCGTGCAACAGGTTTACGCCCAGAGGTGGTTAGCAAGTTTTATGAAAAACTAGCTAACATTTATATCAATTCCTATGGTGCAGGCAAAATATGGAATTGTGATGAGACAGGAATCCAAGTAGGGAGAAATTGTGGCATGAGGGTGCTTGCCACCAAGGGTTGCAGGAATGTTCCCAAAATCATTCCTCGTAGCAGAGAATGGATGACAATTCTATGTTGTGTAAATGCTGCAGGGCAATGTATCCCTAACTTTTACTTATTTAAAGGTCAGAAAGTTTCACAAAATTACATCAAGGGATGTGAACCAGGTGCTTGCATGGCTGCTCATCCAAGTGCTTGGATGACTAGAGAGCTCTTTATAAGCTGGTTGTATCATTTCAGTAAGTCTGTACCTGGAGGGGTGTGCCCTGAAAATAGGCATTTACTTATATTTGATGGTCATGGAAGCCATGTGGCATTGTCAACTATAGAAGAGGCCAGGCGATTGGGGATTGATTTATTGACATTGCCAGCACATACTACACACAGGTTGCAACCACTGGATGTTAGTGTCTTTGGTCCTTTTAAAGCATATTTCAGATCTGAGAGGATGCAGTGGATGTGTAATAATAAGTACCAAGAAGTCAAACGTTCAGACTTGGCAGAAATAGGTAGTAGAGCTCTCGCAAAGGCCTTGACACCTGCAAATATTCGTGCTGGTTTTAGACGCACAGGTATATGGCCACTTGATCCAAATGCATTACAGAATGACATGGAATGTAGTAAACTATATATCATTGAAGAAGATGCCAACGAAGATGATGCTGAAAATGTCACAGATGATGATACTACTGAAAACATTACGAATGTTGATGGTACTGAAAACATAATAGATGTTGATGCTGCTGAAAACATCCTAAGTTTGTCAAGAGATGTAGCTCCACCAGTTGGTGACAAAATTGGAGAAAATTACTTAATGGAATCAGTTGAGAATCTGTCAACAACACAAGAATTCCATCCAACCATTGAAACAATGGTTGTTGCTAATACAGAGACGGAGGAACCAAGTATACAGGGAGAAAGACAAAGTATAATGCAGACCAAAGATTATGAAGTGAACCACATTGTGAATACTCATGACCAAGGCACATCCAGCTGCAACACTGAGGCCCAGGGATTTGGAGAGGACGATCTCTCATTGCCAAGTGCATGAGAACAACCTACTTGGCTGCAAGAGCATATTACAGAGTTGGGACCTGATCAGATTGGAAACACTGAGGATGAAAGTATATCTTTACCTTCGATGCCAACCAACCTTGAGCCAGCAGACTTTGAACCAACAAACTTTACTCATTATTATGCTGACACAGAGGAAATTGAGGTCATTGATAAAGATAAAAACGAGGAAGAGACAACTGGCCATGTTGTTGAAAGTGGTATATCAAATGATGGTGTTGCTGCAAATGAGAAGAAATTGGGTAAATTTTTAAGGTTACCGACACAATTTGTACGGGATCCTTCTAAAGGTAAGAGTGATGCTACACTCCGGATAAGTCGTGCTTCACAATTGTTAACATCTGATGCTTATGTTCAGATGTTAAAAGATACACAACAAAAAAAACAAGAAATATGTGAAGGAAAACAACGTAAAAAGGAGCATATTGAGGTAAAAAAGAAAGAAAGGTTGGCAGCAAAGGAGCAAAAAAAGGAAGAGAGATTGCAATGCATTAAAGAGAGGCAAGAAAAGGATCTACAAAAGTTTGTTGAAAGACAGGAGCGCGAGAAACAACGGGAAGTAGCTCGCCAAAAAAAGGAATTGGAATTACAACAGAAGGAAGCCACTCGCCATCAAAGGGAGAAAGAGAAACAAGAAAGAGATAACAAGTTCAACAATCCGTAGGTTTTGTTTCCCATGCATCATTCCATGCCCATACAGAACTCCATGTTACAAGATATGTTGAAAGTTCCCATCCCAGATTGCCACCCTTACTTCCTTGACACCAACAGAATGCAAATAACTTCAACTCCAACTACACACCCCATTATCCCACAACCTCCTACTTCACATACAACCTTTCATACCATATCTGGTTTTCCTATTCCACCATGGGTTCATCCAGTTAACCTTTTAATGACTCCAACAACATCTGTCAATGATACAATCGTTCCTGATAGTCCAAACTAAGGGCCTTTTTGAAGGTGTGACATGGTTATGGACTAATACACTGATCCCAAAATTATGGCAGCATTCGAGGAGAATTCTTTTTTGTGTTGCAGAAAAATATGTATCGAAATCAATTGAGAATGCATTATTGCATTCACGATTATAGGTTATAGTTGGTATATTTTGCTCCGAATGTAATGAATATGGACACATACAATATAAGTTTATATATTTTTTCTCCAAATGTAAGAAATATAAAGACACGCAGTTTATATTACTACATTTTGCTCGAAATGTAATCATTGTTTCAGATGTGGAAACCAAATCAACTCAGAATTTGTTCATAACCTTATTTAAATTGTTGCAACTTAAAATGAAAACCGTTAAATAAAAACTGAAAGACAAGGATTTATTTGAATCTTGGTGAGGTTGAAACCTCACCTCTATATGGCTTAAAAACATAGAATTGTAGCTAACATTTTCCTTGAGTATTAGTAGTGTGAATACACACTGTTTCAACCCTGCTTCAAACGATCTCGCCGCATAAAACTGCCATTCCAAAGTTCTCAGCTCTTGCGCCAACACTGGAGCTTCACAATAAAATACTCCTACACGTCCATCCAAAAACAGAATTTGCTTAATAAATAATAAACATCACATTCTAGAATCTTGTACTATACCATGCATATGTACTGTGGAAATGCCAAAAAATATATGCAGGGACCTAATGGGAATAGACACAAAGTCCATGTTGATATAATACTCACCAACTTTGGCATTGGGATGCTTTGTGCATATTCGTGAGAAGACCTTTCTCCAATTGGGCCTTGCAAAATGAGTGTGCACCTGTATGGAAAAATGAGTGGGCAATTAAGTTGTTACAGTAGATTTGACCAGGTCAGAGACACGGACAGATCAAAGTCCTGAATTTGCTTCAATAAGATTACTGATTTGGAAAATTTACTGGAATTACAATCAGTACAAAGCCTCGAAAGAGCTTAAATGGCCTGTACTGCGTATCAACATTATTACTATTAATTTTTTTTAGCAGCTTAAAGAAAAAGTTGTAGAATCTTACAACATTATCATGAATAGATTTCAAGTCCAAACTTACAAATTTTTAAAATATTTGTCAGGAAGCAGTTCATGTAGAGATCTGTAGTCTATGAAATTATAAAGTGAGAACCAGCAGCAAAACTGTAATCGCCTTACCGAGTAAATGACAAACCCCCAGTGGACCCAGCAACAAAATAAAAAAAAGACTAAACAAAAAAGTCAAATTTGCACGCTGGAACTTTCACTCAGCAAAACTGTAACTTTACCTGCTCTAACAAAAAAGATAAATTTTCGTATGATTAACAATTTGCAATGAAAATCATGGTAATACCTTGGAATTTCTAAGCAGGTAATTTCCGTAACATTTGAGAAGTGTTGTTTGACTTTGAGTCCCCTGTTTCACTCGGGCTAGCATATGCTCAAACGCCGACTAGTACTGAATCTGACAAGAAACTGAAAGAGATTCACAGCGGCATTCGTAAATCCTACAAGGCTTTCATGAACAGGTGAAAACCCATCAGATTTTACCTCCCTCAACATCCGAAAACTCGAAACGATGTCTTTCCCCCACATGATCATTATAATATGAAATCTAATAATGTATGAGCGAGAGCTCATCTGTCCGCAGCAAAAAAACAAGGAAGTTTCATCACCTCGAAAATGCAAAATGAAAGGAGTCGCTCCGATGCCCGGTCCAACCAGAAAGAAAAAATCCAATATTTTATGTAATCCTGCGTAGGAGCCCCGTAAGGCCCGTTAATGAGCTCCGAACAAGGTGGTTGAGCATTTATTTGTTCCTTATCTAATATGCACGTGGAAATGGTGGAGGACAGGTTGCATTTCCCTCTTTTATTTCAAATTTAATGCTCAACACCTGTCCTCTTCGGTGGACCACTTCGGGTCTCCACCAGTAAATGTGTTTTTTTTTGAGATATTTTATTTGATCGATCATATGGAAGCAAATATTATTAAAATTGGATACGAAATTAAAGGCTTAGGATAAAAAAATGTTTTTTTATAACTAGCTGTCAAATTGGCGCTCCTACGTGGCAAGGAATTGGCTCCATGGACCTGCGAACTTAGGGTGTTCGCATACTGGTCGTATATAAACTTCAATAATCAAAATTTTGGTTTTTATTCCATCAAGTATTGGATATTTTAAATGCAGACTAGTGTTCAAGTGAAATATCATGTCACAGATGACATGATATTTCAGTGCAACAGCTCTAATTGAATAATGCAAGAAACTCAATATCATATTTGGCCTTTAACATATCTTCTTTTGAACAACTATTGGGGATGGGTGCAAAGTAGCACATGAAATGTAAATTATGTAACTTTGTGCACCACTCTGGAACTATGTTTTCATTTAGGTAGCATCCATATAGTCCTGGATTTAGACATCAATCTTTTACACCTTCCCACAAAAAATTCATTGTTATTTTTTACTTCGTAGATCTAATTTCAAATAATATTGAGTACGAGTCAATTTAGAAAAAATTTAACTAAAAGCTCATTTTCATATTTTTTACTAGTAGTTTTCAATTTGTATTTACCTTTTGCAATTTCTAGGCAGTCATAATTTTGCACTTAAATATGCCAGATTCAGTGACAAGGCAATTTAGCATGTTGAATCTTGTGGATAACATAAAACATAAACCATACCAGAAACAATAAGGCTTAGTTACTGTAAAATCTCAAGACATTTAATTGAAGTAAAAAAATATTGCAAGAATTTCTCAGAAAAGAGATAAAAGACAACCTACTTACAATGCACTTTCTGTTCTATGCTGAACATTTTCTGCTTGAAGAATATTCTTGAGTGGTGTGTATAAAAATCGCCCTGGATGCCACACTGGGAATAGAATACCTCCACACTTGCGCGGTCCCAGCTATAATCCACCCATACATTAAAGTCATCCACCAAAAAGTGCACATATAATTTGCTTGAAGGCAGACCGCAAGTCTGATATATAGAAATCGTGACATATCTCTGCCACAACAATTGTAATCTGACATAACCTTCAAAAAATCGGTTGCATATGCGTGAGCGAGAAGAAAATAGAACATTGTAGAGGCACCGCCACTCACACAGGTGTACAACTTTGTTAATACTTATTCGTCCTCTTTTCTGCAGATGAAACTCAACAAATGTGCAAGGATCAATGGTGGTAAGTTTATCCATACATAGAATGTGTGATGAAAACACCGAAGAGGATGATTTGAAAAAGTTATAATGGAGGGAAATAAGTAAGGGAGGAGAAGGAGAGTGATAAAGAAGGAGATTGAAGGAGAATTTCTGGATTGTGATAATTTTGGGGGAACTTATGCTTAAATCTTATTGCTTATGAATAAACGTATAAGAAACAATTGTCCATAAATGACCATTAACACAACACCTTGACCTATCATTTTTGAAAAGCTTGATAGACATAGTTATTGAAACCTGCATTTGGAAATGCTTTTTAATGTAATTAATGGTTGAGGAATTAGCAAAAGATGGAATTAAATTTCATGCACATCACTTCCTCCTTTAATCATCAAGTCATCCAAGGATACAAAAAGGGAACATTTGATTTGAATATTATAATTTGGAACTCATGGGAGAGTAAACTAAATCTAATAAGGAGCCAATAAATGTAAAGGCATGAAATATATTGAATGCATGGGTTTCAATGAAGGATAGTTGGAGGAGATGAGTTTCATATTTTGAAGGCATAGGGACATGAACATCTAACATCATCTAGTTATTTGGGAAGTCGACCAATGTAATGTTCAAGCACCACATGTAATGCATATTGATGGTTGAGATGAATGAAGATATAAAATCTAGTGATCCAGGCAGTGGTGCAGGAGATGCTGGATGCGAGCAAGAATGGATCACAATTTGCAATACATGTTACATAATGAAATACAATTTTGATCTCATCGGAGGACCGAAAAATGTGAAGACTGATGCATAATGATTCTAAAACATCACGGAAATGTAATACAGAATAAATTCAGTAGATGTAGTCAAACTCAGTGAAAATGTAATCATTAACGCTAGCATTATCCCTACTAAAGCACAAATGGAGATGAGCCAATAAATTTACAGGGGTGCACAGAGGAGAACAAGTGAGGAAAAATAACAAAATGTGTTTTCCAAGGGGAATGAGGAACGAGAGACCCTACTAGGGGACCTCCTCTGCTAAATAGCTAGCACTCAAAAATTGTATTATGACACAAATATAATCATAAGGAAAGGAAAATATACAAGTGATAGTGTCTACTTTTATAGTATGTGTTGTTTTGACACAATAGATAATTCTTTAATTGTGGCAGTGTTTCTATTATTCTATAGCAAGTTGTAGGTTGTGGATCAATAGATGGATATTTTAAATGCAGAATAGTGTTCAAGTGAAATATCATGTCACATATGACATGATATTTCAGTGCAGCAGCTCTAATTGAATAATGCGAGAAACTCAATATCATCTATGGCCTTTAACATATCTTCTTTTGACCAGCTATTGGGGATGGGTGCAAAGTAGCACGTGAAATGTAAATTATGTAATTTTGTGCACCACTCTGGAACTATGTTTTCATTTAGGTAGCATCCATATAGTCCTGGATTTAGGCATCAATATTTTACACCTTCCCACAAAAAATTCATTGTTATTTTTTACTTTGTAGATCTAATTTCAAATAATATTGAGTACGAGTCAATTTAGAAAAAATTTAACTAAAAGCTCATTTTCCAATTTTTTACCAGTAGTTTTCAATTTGTATTTACCTTTTTCAATTTCTAGGCAGTCATAATTTTGCACTTAAATATGCCAGATTCAGTGACAAGGCAATTTAACATGTTGAATCTTGTGGATAAAATAAAACATAAACCATACCAGAAACAATAAGGCTTAGTTACTGTAAAATCTCAAGACCTTTAATTGAAGCAACAAAATATTGCAAGAATTTCTTAGAAAAAAGATAAAAGACAACCTACTTACATTGCACTTTCTCTTCTATGCTGAACATTTTCTATTTGAAGAAGATTCTTGAGCGGTGTGTATAAAAATCTCCCTGGATGCCACACTGGGAATAGAACACCTCCACACCTGCGCAGTCCCAGCTATAATCCACCCAGACATAAATTCATCCACCAAAAAGTGCACGTATAATTTGCTTTGAAGGCACACCGCAAGTCTGATATATAGAAATCCGTGACATATCTCTGCCACAACAATTTTAATCTGACATACCCCTTCAAAAAATCGGTTGCATATGCGTGAGTGAGAAGAAAGTAGAACATTGTAGAGGCACCACCACTCACACAGGTGTACAACTTTGTTAATACTTATTCGTCCTCTTTTCTGTAGATTAAACTCAACAAATGTGCAAGGATCAATGGTGGTAAGTTTATCCGTACATAGAATGTGTGATGAAAACACCGAAGAGGATGATTTGAAAAAGTTATAATGGAGGGAAATAAGTAAGGGAGGAGAAGGAGAGTGACAAAGAAGGAGATTGAAGGAGAATTTCTGGATTGTGATAAATTTTGGGGGAACTTATGCTTAAATCTTATTGCTTATGAATAAACATATAAGAAACAATTGTCTGTAAATGACCATTAACACAACACCTTGACCTATCATTTTTACAAAGCTTGGTAGACATAGTTATTGAAACCTGCATTTGGAAATTATTTTTAATGTAATTAATGGTTGAGACATTAGCAAAAGATGGAATTAAATTTCATGTACATCAGTTCCTCCTTTGATCGTCAAAGTCATCCAAGGATACAAAAAGGGAACTTTTGAATTTGGAGATTATAATTTGATGGATGGTTTGAAAATTATAATTTGGAAACTTGATGGGAAGAGTAAAATCTAATAAGGAGAAAATAAATCTAAAGGCATGAAATATATTGAATGCATGGGTTTCAATGAAGGATAGTTAGAGGAGATGAGTTTCATATTTTGAAGGCATAGGGACATGAACATCTAACATCATCTTGTTATTTGGGAAGTCGACCAATGTAATGTTCAAGCACCACATGTAATGCATAATGATGGTTGAGATGAATGAAGATATAAAATCTAGTGATCCAGGCAGTGGTGCAAGGAGATGCTGGATGCGAGCAAGAATGGATCACAATTTGCAATACATGTTACATAATGAAATACAATTTCGAGCTCATCAGAGAACCGAAAAATGTGAAGACTGATGCATAATGATTCTAAAACATAATGAAAATGCAATACAGAATAAATTCAGCAGATGTAGTCAAACTCAGTGAAAATGTAATCATTAACGCTAGCATTATCCCTACTAAAGCACAAATGGAGATGAGGCAATCAATTTACAGGGGTGCACGGAGGAGAACGAGAGATAAAAAATAACAAAAGGTGTTTTCCAAGGAGGAATGAGGAATGAGGGACCCTACTAGGGGACCTCCTCTACTAAATAGCAAGCACTTAAAAATTGTATTATGAGACAAATATGGTCATAAGGAAAGGAAAATATACAAGTGATAGTGTCTACTTTTATAGTATGTGTTGTTTTGACACAATAGATAATTCTTTAGTTGTGGCAGTGTTTCTATTATTCTGTAGCAAGTTGTAGGTTGTGGATCAAAAGATGGATAAAATTAAGACGATTTCAAGCGTACCGAGGGCCGAGATTTCAATAAATCCTCCTCTAATGTGATCGATGTTCAAAAAAATATTTCATTTTAGAATACTCACGTTTCAAGCAACATACCTCTAAAGTGGGATTAATAATAGGGGTTTTGATGTGGTTGGCCCCCATCTAGTCTAAGATAGAAATCCCAATCATATGAGAAACTTACACCACTTCATGCTGACATATAGGAGGTGAAGGCTCTACATGTCCCAAGTAATAATCAACCACCGCCACAACCAAACCTGCCAAACCATCCAACGTGGGAGAAGCAACAATTGAAAGGGGAGAGAAAAAATCCTAGAGTCTGTCCTTAGCCACTAACTCATCCCCTGACCAATCCCAAAAATATTCAGAGCCATCATCAGGACATTCTTCAAAACCATCATTATCATCAAAAATTTCAACTGATCTAGCCTCAATGTTATCCATAGAGTCATCTTAGAATCCTTAATAAGGCATTCCTTCCCTCAATTCAAGTATGCACTTCCCAAAAAACTAGTAACAAGAGGATTCAACAAGAAATAGGTATCCTCAGGGCATGAGAGTTTCTAACCAAATATTGGGTCTGAGACCATCTTAAAATATGGCATAACCGCACCCAAGATAAGGTCGTCTAACCGCATCTCCCTCTTCCCAATAATAGGTTCATCTGGGTTGACTTTAATCGGCCACTTCATATGAGGGGCCTTACAAGCATCTGATATGTGACTAGCCAAGCAACATTTAGAGAAAAAAATAGTGAAACCTTCATAAACAATATTATGGTGTCTAGTGCAAGCAAAATAGATTAAACTGATGGATTGCGGGAGAGATTTTCCTTAACAAACACTGGCGCATAACATAGAAAAAACCATTCTAGTTCTAGCGAGAGTAGTAACATCAAATAAAATAAAATTCCCACATGATTTAGAAATCCCAAGAAGAACCTCTTTATCCAAAAACTCAATGGGAAGGGTAACGAAACATACCTAAACTGGCCAACAATGAACCAGAGAATCCACAAAGGCCCCTAGCTTCCAACAAGAGAGACTGATGATGGTTTTATGAAAAAACCATAGCCCTCCCTATTAAAATTTAAGAATATCTAGATCTAATCCAAAAATAAATAGAAAAACATCATTTTCCAATGAAATAACTTCTAGAGAACCCTTAATCCTCCATTTTAGCTTAGCCCAATCCCTGACGTGGTCTATTTATGGTCATAAACCAGAAAAATCCAAATAGACCCATCCCATACCTTTTGGTTTCCTTTTTCAGGACCATATATGGCACTGAAAAATGAGGAACTCTATCCACCCAAGACGGAGAAATAGAAGTTACAACATGGTCTTTGCAACACCTCACTCTGTCTTCCCATGAAGGGGTTCCATTCATCACAATTTCTACCTTCCAGGTGTTCTTCTTGTTTTGGAAGAGAGTGCTACTAACCTCTTGCTCTAAATGAGGAATAAAATCGTCACGCCCAGGATCCATTCCAACCTCCCACCCAACACCATTTTGAAAATATGCTTCCCTCTCAGCAGTCCATTAGCAATCCGTTATCTTGATTTATACTAAGATACATTGAATAACAACATCAAAAAATGCCAATTCAATAGTATTGCAAAGTTTCCATAAAAACATTATAGAGAATTATTATACAATCCCACTATATACGGTTCGTAAAACTCCTTAAAATGTAGTATATGCAACTAATACATTGATGAATCGGTAAGTTGAGGAATACACCTCTTATCGTTTCTATAGGTATAATGGAGGAATATAAAAAAAGGAAATAACTTTATGAATCATAAACAAAATTAAAAAATAGTTGAAAAGGAAAACAAACAAAATGAGAGAAACCTCCAAAATGAAATGATTATACCCTGTAAATGGTGCATGATTTGATATAAGAAGTACAAATCCATTTTAGATATTTTTGTTGGTAACTTCAATCCTCTATTCAGGTCATAGCCATAGATGTTTTGATAATAATTGTATAAAAACTCCTTTAAAACACAAACATGTGTATGCAATAAGCCTAATATCCATAACAAAATCCAAGGAAACCCCTACAAAAATAAAGGAAACCGCACTCTAACAATTATTTATTCAATTAGAGTTAAAGAAAAAAAAAAAACAAAAACAAAAGGTAAAATTGTTTCATATGCATATATGCTTGTTAGATTACATTACCAAATTGTTTCCTTCAATAATTGGGTAAAGGAAAAAAAAGACAAAGATTTGAGGAACATGTTATTAGAAGATAGAATATTAAGATTTTTGGTTTGCTAATAACCAAGATATAAAACATGCTTAAAAAATCCAAGTTCAAGAAGCAATGCCAACTATAAGAATAAGGAAGAATTCAAAATAAACAAACAATTTAAACATTTGGTAATTAAGATGTAATAGAATGGTGTTAATCAAATTATAATGTGATAGTAAAAAATTAGATATTATTCTCCATGAAGAGGAAAAGAAATACATTGGTGAATCTGATTTGCATGGTACCTTTGTTCTAAATGGAAGTTATATAAAATATTGATTTAAATCATCAATTGAAAATAACGAATAAAGTCTCTACACCCAACAAGGCCCTAACAATACAAGAGAAAGGAAAAAAAGTTATTAGTAAAAGAAAAAATATTTGCATGGAATATTTCTCAACTTTTCTACTAAGTGCTTGGTGAAGAAAATTTTGGATGGGAGGAGAAATTGACGTAAGGAGCCATCAACTAAAAATATTATACGAGAGAAAGAAAAACAACTGTTAGTCTTTCTAAATAGTCAACTTTCATTTTGAATTAGAAGAAGCATGCAAAGAATAGGAGGCAAAGAGCATGGCTGATGTCATGCATGAAAATTATAAAGGTCCATACAAGATAGATGACCTAAAAAATAATAAAGGAGGTCATAATCAAAGAATTACTAAAAAATAAGAAAAGAGTAGCAATAAAACAAATATAAGGGAAAGGCCGTGTGCAACACATAAGTGTTGGAAATTCTATCCACGCTTATGTCATGGAATGAGTAACCATTGTGTGTGGTCATGTGTTGAAAGAATAAATTCATCACTGAGCATCAAAAATAAATTAAGAAGAAATAATGTTGTACAAAGTTACACACGTTCAAGAGATAAGAATAATGAATCAAAAAAAAGAAAAAAAGAAAGAGCACTCTTCAAATCATTATGAAGGGTAAAGGAAAACAAATGATATGTATTCCAAGATTGTGAGCAAGAATTATAGTACTTATTGTAATAATTATATAATAACATTGATGGGCATCCGTAGACATACTAGTCAGCTAAGGAGTTTCTTCTACGGTTCTAGGAAAAGTGGCATGGCATTCAGTCACTAATAGCAAGGTGAGAGATCACTCAAGGAGAGTTGCGATTCATGAGAAGAATATTGATCTCATATATGTATAGTTTAACGAACTCATCACCTTTGTCGAAATATTTTCTATACATGTACATTTGAATTTGAACTGTTGTTTCATACAAACTCTTAATTGTATGTCCAAAGATAGGATTAGATATGTAGAAAAGGTTGTCCTTCTAACCACACACAAAATGAATATTTTTTCATTACTTTTTATAAGCACATGAACAAGATATAATATTTCAGAGAAACCATTCCCAAATAGAGAATCCTATGGTATCCTACAAGCGTTGACATTGTAACAAAGGGGGTTCGATGTAAAAATTCTACAATAGCACTATTTTCCGATAATTTATCCTCTTATTTGATGGTCAACACTCTTTTTCATTTGGAAGAGCTTAAATAAGATTGTGATAGCTGTAACGACATAGGAAAAATGGGGAATTGTTGATGCATAATCACAACACCCTTGATTGTTGCAACTTGATAGATTGAAACTGTCAGTGTGATTGCATAACATGGAGCTTTTCTCAAAGTGTGGGACTTTGCATTCAGGAAACCTCTCCGGATGAAGGTTGGTTCCTATTCCTCTATTCTGATACAAACATTCAAATTGTATAGCATCTATCCTAAAATCTATTCTAACTTGCTAAGGAGAAATGATTGAAACGATTGCAAGAAATTAAACCTAGTCTATAGTAGGTGATGCACCAAAAAGAATGTTGAACACCTATTATGCATGGATATGAAAACCAATAAGTTTGAAGGGGATGAATACACACCACAAGTCAACCAATTTTTATGAATTCTTTCACCATTAAACATAGACCATTAAATATGCAACACAATTTAACATGCACATTCAACCAAAATTACAATGAGATATCAGAAGAATTCAATGAACACAAGAGAGGGTTGAACTTCATCCACATACTTATATTATTTCTTAACATATTTGATATAGTGCATTACAATGGCCAAGAAGCACTAATTTACATTATATCTTGAATTGGAGGCTTGAACTCCATAAATTCACTTACAAACTAGAGAATAAGGGAGTGTGCAAAGCATGCTCATCTAAACTTTTGAAATGAGCCACTCATAATATATAGGAAGAATGAGAGAAGGGAGAGAGAGGAATTTTAAATTTGCTTCAACCACCCAAAATACATAAAAATCACCTACAATAATGATGGGTGCCACTGTAAAACCCATACCTCCATGTACTTTGCCTTGTTCGAGAAGAAAGGAAGCCCATACCTTCGTCATTTGGGTAGGTGAGAAATTTGGAAACACCCTCTACAATGGCGGAATGTATTTCCAAAAATTCCTATTTTGTGAAAATTTGAGTTCCCAGTCAAACATTATAGCCATCTAAAGACTAGGGTTCCATTCTGCAATAAATGCCAGTGGTTAATCTGCCTCTTTTCGGACTCCGAAAATGCATCGCAACCTCTGAAATCTGAAATTTCAAATTTTCGGGATTTAGAGCTTCGAGAGTTTGCATTTCGGAGATTTCCTTTACTATTCATCGCTCAAGTTGGCTCGAGAGTTCCAAAATTTAGACTTTGGAGTTTGGACTCCAAAATCATGTCGAGTCACATTGTTCATCTTTCAAGCTAAAAGTTTTAAAGTTTTGAAACCTTGATGTCTGAAATTTAGACTTCGGCTTTGGGACCTTTGTATTTTTGGGGGTTCGGGTTTTAGGAATTTGAGACTTTGGGTTTCAAGGATTCTGGACTTTGGCTTTCGAGGATTTTGGACTTCAAGTTTTGGGGATTTGGAACTTCTATTTTTGAGGTTTTGATTTTCCACTGGTTACATGAAACCTCTGAAATCCTGAAAGCCTGAAGTTTGAATTTCAGACTTCGGGGTTCGTACCTTTCTGCTCTTGTTTCACACTTCTTTCCTCTGAGTCCCCAAATTTTGCTCCGGCCTACCTCCAACAGACCACACCTCAGAAGTCCAAATTTCAAACTCCATGTAACGCCGTGAAAGTGGCGACACCACGCTCCCGACGACGACGCCGCGCCACAATCCAGTAACCCGAAAATGCAACAATTTTTTTTTTTTGCAAATTATTTTACTATATGATTGTAGAAATATGTTACCAGGATAACACGTGTATTACTCATTTGTTATTTTATTGTATTCTTTTCCTCACTTGGACATGGTTAGTATTCATTCGAATGATATTCACTTGATTAGTTGTTTGAAGAACACTATACTTTACTTGGTTTATGTGGATTCAAATATTGACTAAGTAATATTTAGAAACTCTCTACAGGAACTTAGTTGATATTCAAAAAAAAGAAAAATACTACGATTGTTTCTTAAGTTCAATTTAATTCTAATTTGAATTTTTGACTGTAGTGAAATGCAATGAATGGCTAAGTTGGATCATGAATAGTTTGGGCATTTTTATGGTATTTCGTTTATGTAAGAAAAGACTCCCTGGTATACTAAGTGATTTTGTTTCTTAGATATCTCTTAAAAGGAATTAGACACTTTTAATATAGGTGGTATGTATGTATATATATATATATATATATAAACAAATTTAAACACAAATCAGTCTATATGATTATACCTACATTTTGAAATTTGAAATTTAATAATCAAGGGTCCAATCGGGGGGGAAAAGTCTTTCAACCATGTTTAAATTTGTTGGTTGGGGCGGTGGGTATTCACTCCAACCACCTATCCACCATTAAGACCTCCTCTCCTTGCGTACAGACTGCTCTCCTTGCTGGCCGCATGTTTTCTTTGTTTTCATTTAATTCTCTCTGATTTGCAAATCCCAACTCCACACAGTTGGCCCGTTGTCCAAGGTTGTTCTGGCCGCGTGGAGACCACATGATGGTCAAGAGGGAAGCTACAGGTGCATGTGATAGGTGTTTTTCCACATTTCAACCGCCCCTGGCCGCGTGAACAGCAAGGAGGGAGGTTGTAGACGGAGCTACAGGCCAGTAAAAGGCGTGCTGACCCGTTTTATCTCTGCCCCAGGCCGCGTGGAAAGAATAATGGTTAGATATGAAGTTACAAACCAGAGGGAGGCGTGTGGAACCATCTGTGCACCCACGTGACCATATACTAGACTGTCACGTGGAGGAGGAAGATCTGGACATGGAAGGACTGTTGCGTGGAGGAGGAACAACCTGAGTAGCAAAAGTTGGGTGGAAAGTATGAGAGGCTTTGTTAAAAATTAAAAAGAAAATCCTTTTTTTCCTGCTGCGCGGAGCCTGGAATGACAAGAAAAGAAGGTACATGGGATTCACATCAGTCTAGAAATATCCATGCGTGAAGAATTATTCCGGCATTCTCTCCAAATCATTGCGTGAATAATAGTTTTTACTAAAAGTATTTGAGCATGTGTGGGGTGAGACCCAAGGACCTACATGGAAAATGAAGCATGTTATATGCTCTTATGCGGAGGAAGGAAGGAGAGTGACCAGTGTGAATACTTCAAGAAGAAATAAAAAAAAGAAGAAGTATCTCTCTTGGATGCGTGAAGTTGTCTATCAGGCATATCTACTGAAACGTATCATCATTTTTTTTTATATTGGCAGTTATTCTCTTAGACACGATTTAAGGGTGATTGACTGGTCTTGATTTTGAGACTAACTTTACATTTGTTTGGGCAGTTACGAGGCTTGCCATGCAGCTTGATATTTGTGAAGCTAAGACCACTCGCAGTGTCCTAATCTGTTAAAAAAAACGTTTAAAAAAAAATTGTAGGCATTGCAACAATTCAAATATTCTCTATAAAGGCCTTGGGCCTGGGCCATATTATTATGGGTTGATTTTAGATCCTCATAGAATACCAACAGGGCTCTTCCATTTGAACCTCTTATTACATCTTCAACTCACAATGATATTATTAAGTTCAGTATTAATAAGTTCCTTAGTTTTTTTTATGTTACTTAAATACGAATACTAATCCAACTATTAATACCTCCATTGGGCATCATGGGGTAATGGATAGTGCACTTAGTGAGTTTAAAGTCATTCCATTAACAATACAAAAATAGAGATACTCTAACATTCCAATTTTGTTAATACATCTCCTTGTAAATAAAAAAATGAGATCTAACATAAGACAAAATATATTCTTTTGTAATTTCTTTCCAACATTCCACAAAATTAATTCAACAATATTTCAATAAATTTTAGAGTAAGACAAATACTATCATTTTCAATGCAACTTTTCCTTCAAATCTTTTTTACAACATACCCTACTTCATGTGGAAACAAATTTGCAATAATGGAAGCTAAAGAAAACAAGGCAATATTACATTTTTCCTCCACTCAAGGTGGGTAAATACATGATGTTTTAATATTGTCAACAAAAAGGTTCTTGTGCTCCAAGGTGTTCTTCATCCATGCTCCAGGTTCCAAGTATTTCAAATCACAACCAATGATAGGGGGAGAGGCAACACTCTCCTCCCAACCAAAACTCAATGGAGAAAAGAAGCAATCTCCTCCATTGACCCCCGAGCCCCAAACACAACACAATGAAGGGTGGTCTCCAACTCAAGGCAACATTACTTGCTTCCACAATACAATTTCTTCACAACATTCAAGGCTAAAATAGAAGAAACAAAGAGATACACAAATAATACCAAACATTTCACAACAAGGCTTTCATCCAAGCCAACAAGAGAAGGAACTATGGGAAAGTTTTCCTTATGTCTCCCCATTGAGATGAGATGCCCATCCAAACCCTCCACAATAAAACTCAAGCCCCTATGACTCTTATGCCTCCCTCAAGTACCCCTTTTTCCTCCCATACTCTTATGCCTCCCTCCTCTTATGGCTCCCTCAAGAACAAGGTAAGAATGTGAACATTCTTACCCAAGATGGGCATCCCTCTCAAACTCCCTCCACAATTTCCTATTCTACTCTTATGCCTCCCTCATGAGTTTTCCCATAGACCTCTCCTACACTACACATTAAGCATTCTATCCATTTTCACAATACACAAAAGGCAAAGATACATTATCCACAAATTTAGCATAGAAGCAACAACAATATGAAAGCAAAATAACAAAGAAGGTTTCCTACCTCTCCATTAGACAAGCCTAAACCAAGAAGCTTGTCCAAGCTCCCTCCAAAAAAATCAAAGCATGCAAGTCCAAGCTCCTTCTTTTTCTTTCTCCCAATTCTTTCCTCTCCCAAAAGAAAATAAAAGAAAAGAACTCCTCAAAAAGAACCTCCAATCCCCTCAACAAGACAGGAAGTTTCTATAAATAGACAAAAGGAAAGAGTGAGGGTGATGTGGCTCCTTGTAGGATGCCACATCACACATCCTCAAGACCACCTCCCTTTAGTCAACTCAAATCCCAAAACACCATAAATGGGTGGTTGGGTTGAATGACATCTCTTTTCCACATCCATCCCTTCCCATGTGTCTAAAGGCACAAATAAATGCAAAAGGAAGAAAAGTGCACTCCAAAGTCATATTTCCCTTCCCAAAACAATAAATAATCCCCTTTTTGGCTTCCCAACCCATAGATATGGTTGGTAAGGGGTTTTAGGAAGTGTGGGACAAGTTCAACTTGTCCCACAAGTCCCCCAAAATTGCCCTAAATCTCAAATTCGAGATTCAAAGGATTTGGAGTGGTCAACACTCAAAACCAAGCATTCAATGCATGAGGAAACACATGGCTCAAGGAGCCAACCATCAAAATTAATTACATCCACTAGACTTCCCTCCAAAACTTAAAATTTAAAACAAGGTGTTAAATTAATTCTAAACATACTTAGCAAAAGGAATTTTAAAAAGATATCACAAATAAAATCACCTACTAAAGTAAGTCAAAACAAATAAATAAAATTCTTACCCCCTTGGTCACATTAGAAAATTTCCCCCTCATGGAATTTTTTTTCTTAACACATAGAAGAACAAAGGTAACACAATACAATTCACTAGTTTCCTTAACGACCAAAATTTGTAACCACCCGACATCCTGTTGTGTTTGGTTCCCAATCCCCCTCATGGTTGTGATCATGTTGTGTTTCCTACAAATACAAAATACCTCCTTCGGCCTTGCGGCCATGTCAAAATATCCAAAATAACCATATGCATGAAATTCATTAACATCTATACGTAATTCAATCAATCATTATTTCTAGGTCTAAATCGCAACTTAATTACGCATTTCATCATTATCCAAAATTGTAGTAATGTAAATTCAACAACTACATTCTACTCATCATGGCGAAGAAATCCAATGTTAGAACACATGCAATATATCCATATAAAAATAATATCGGTATCCAATAGTCTGTCCATGAGTCAGTGTAGATCATACTGAAAACAAAATCCAATCCTAATCCAAATGCATCTAGTCACAAAACATCATGCTAATCAACATAAGTATAAGTCATGTCCATATCCAAAGTCTGCATAACTCAAAATGATAATCAACTAAGTGTCGTAGGGAAGTGGGCATTACATCCCCCTCCCCTTAGACTAGACTTCCTCCTGGAAGTCACTGAAATAAGTGTGGAAACTGAGCTCGCAATGATGTAGCATCCTCCCAAGTAGCAGTAGTCTCATCATACCTGTCCCATTGGACCCGAACCTGATCAATCTCTCTGCCGCGAAGGCCCAGGGTCCTGCGATCTAAAGTGCGCACGGGCTCCACCATCACCTGCCCCTGATCCTGCACCTGCAATGCAGTCCAATCTAGCACATGAGAAGGATCAGAAACATATCTCCTAAGCACAGAAACGTGAAATACATCACGGATGCACGATAAGCTAGGTGGCAATGTTAGACGAGAGGCTAAGGGGCCAAGGCAGTCCAAGATCTCAAAGGGACCCACAAATCTAGGAGCAAGCTTAGAACCTTTTCCATAACGGATAGGGCTCTTATGCGGTCTGACACGAAGAAACACCTTTGTGCCTACCTCAAAACTGTGATCTGTCCTATGTTGATCTGCATACTTCTTCTGTCTATCCTGCGCCTCCTGCAATCTCTGTCTGATCAATGTAACCTACTGCTCCATGTCCTGTAATAATGCTGGCCCAAGAGACACCCTGTCCTCAATCCTATCCCAGCTAAGAGGTGTCCTGCACTCTCTACCATATAATGCCTGAAAGGGAGCCATGCCTATAGAACTTTGGAAACTATTATTATAAGCGAAATCTACCAAATACAGATACTCCTCCCATCTCGACTGATGATCCATCACGTACATCCTGAGCATATCCTCCAAAATCTGATTCACCCTCTCTGTCTGTCCATCTGTCTCAGGGTTATAAGCTGTGCTGAAATTAATCCTCGTTCCGAGGGCATACTTCATGGTGGTCCCGAAATGGGAAGTGTATAAAGGGTCGCGGTCGCAAATGATCTTCTGCGGAATCCCATGTAATCTGAAAATCTCATCAAGGTATACTCGTGCCACCGCCCTCGATGTATAGGTGGTCTTCACTGGAGAAAAGTGAGCTACCTTCGTCAATTTATCCACCGTGATCATGATGGCGTCGTGATGGTATCTCGACGTAGGTAACCCAACGATGAAGTCCATAGAAATGGTGTCCCACTTCCACTCCGATATGGCGTGAGGATAGAGAAGGCCAGCTGGATGCTGATGCTCGGCCTTTACCCTTTGGCACTCTAAACAGTGGGATACAAATGAGGCTATGTCTCTTCGAAGTCCTCTCCAAAAATACAACTGTCTCAGGGTGGCGTGCATCTTCTTCACCCTGGGATGGGCTGAATACGGTGCATGATGAGCCTTTGTCAAAATGTCATGTCTCAAGCCTCCATCTCTAGGAACATAAATCTGACCTATTTGTCTGAGAAGGCCATCTGCCTCTAAAGAAAATCCATCAAATCTCCCCTCAAGGGGTCTCTGAGACTCAATCTCTGCTCTGGCTGCAAGGTAGAAACTATCCTGAGGAAGCTGCTGCAAGATCCTACTCCGTAAATCTGTGCCCACTGAGGTGGCCATAGCCACATGTCTCCGCCTACTCAAGGCATCTGCAACCACATTCTCCTTCCCTTTCACATGTTCTATCTCCATGTCATATTCACAGAGTAACTCCATCCAATGCCACTGATGAGCGTTGAGATTGGGCTGCGTGAAGAGATGGCGAAGACTCAAGTGATCAGTCTTGAGTGTAAATCTCTGGCCAAGAAGAAAATGCCTCCACCACACTAAGGCATGTACTACTGCTGCAAGCTCAAGGTCATGGGTCGGATAATTGAGCTCATAATCTTTGAGTTTGCAGGACTCAAAGGCAACTACTCTACCCTCCTGCATTAACACTCCTCCAAGTCCTGTCAAGGAAGCATCTGTGCATACGAAAAACTGTCCATGAGGATCTGGTACTGCAAGGATAGGTGCTCTCGTAAGGCATTCCTTCAGTGTACTGAAGGCCTGCTCACATCTATCTGACCATAAAAAACTTCTTCCCTTTCCGCTGAAGAGAAGTGATAGGGTGCACTATCCGAGAGAAGTCCTGAACAAACCTCCTATAGTAACCTGCTAGACCCATGAAACTACGCACTTCGGTCACACTAGTGGGTGCTGGCTAATCCATGATGGCTCGAATCTTGGAAGAATCAATTGCGATACCTTCCCCAGAAATTATGTGGCCCAAATACTGCACCTCAAGCTGAAAGAACGCACACTTCTCCAAGTTCCCGTAAAGGCGTTGTTCGCGAAGACACTGAAGAACCTGGCGAAGGTGCTCCTCGTGCTCCTCGTGCTCCTCACGTGTGCGTGAGTAAATCAGAATGTCATCAAGGAAGATGAGCATGAAGCGATCAAGGAAGGTCCTGAATACCCCATTCATCAAACTCATAAACACTGTGGGGGCATTCGTCAAACCGAACGGTACCACTGTGAACTCGTAGTGGCCATATCTCGTGCGGAAAGCTGTCTTGTGAATATCTGTCTCCGCAATCTTGAGTTGATGGTACCCTGACTTAAGATCTATCTTAGAGAAAATTATAGCCCCCTTCATCTGATCAAATAAATCATCAATGCGTGGAAGGGGGTAACGATTCTTGATCGTTACTTTATTCAGCTGACGATAGTCAATACACAACCGAAGAGATCCATCCTTCTTCTTCACGAAGATCACTGGTACACCCCAAGGGGATACACTAGGATGGATTAGGCATTTCTCCAGAAGGTCCTCAAGCTGCAACTTGAGCTCACATAACTCAGGTGTAGTCATCCGATAAGGTGCTCGTGAGATAGGCTCTGCGCCCGGAACTAGATCTATATGGAAGTCGATCTCACGTGGGGGAGGTAATCTCGGTAGCTCCCTTGGGACCACATCGGTAAACTATGATAAGATGGGATGGTCATCGAGGGAAGGTCCTCTGGGCTCATCCTCTGATCTGTCACTGACCGTAATAGCAAACATCTGACAACCCTGTCGCGCACACCGCTTAAGCTGCATAGCGGAGATAGTGCGAATGGATACAGCCCTCCTAACTCCTGATATCACTGACTCTACTCCAAGATCATCTATGCAAGAAATAGTCTTATGGTAACAGTCCACTCTAGCTCTGTGAGCGGACAACCAATCCATGCCTAAAATGATGCCATAAGATCCTAATGGAAGGATCCGAAGATCAGAAGTAGTGGTGAAGGGTCCCAAATCCACTACACACTCCTTGACTAAGGAGTCTATAGAAATCTTGGCTCCAGAAGCCATCTCCACGTCCCAACTATGGCCCTGCCTAACTGCCACCAACCTACGACGCTCTACTAAAGATGGTGCAATAAAAGAATCAGAAGAACTAGAATCAAATAATATAGAGGTGGAAATACCACCAACACTACCTGTCATCTCAATCACAGTACTTTGATGCTCAACCTGGTGATTCTCTACCACTGCGTAGATCCGATGACTCCGTGCCATATCTCCAACAGTAGGCTCTGAGCTCTATGTCTTACCCTTGGTAGGGTTATGTGGGAAATCTCTCCAAAGATTTCCAACCACTCCGCAACCATAACAGCTACCTGGTCCTCTCCAGTTGGAAGCAGCTCCAGCTGGTACTCTAGATGACTGAGATACAGATCCTGACGATCCAGCTATGGACTGCTGAGGTCTCTGCTGACGAGCTCCTACTGACTGAGCTCTCGGTGCACCCTGTGTCCTGATGGGACCCCTAGGAGGAGGCCCCATACTACGTCCTCTCTGTGCATCGAATCTCTGAGGAGGTTGGTAAGGTGGGCGGGTTTGCTGTTGCTGCTGTGGTGGTGGCCTGAATGAAGCTTGCCCTGAACTCTGTCCACCCCGTGGAGGAGGAATTGACCCCTTCAACCTACTATCCTGCATATGCTGGATATGGATCCGAACTCTGTCTCTAGCCTACTGTGTCTTTCCCCATGTCTCCTCTGCAATATAGGCCTTCTCCACGGCCTCTGCTAATGTCTGTGGGCAGTGAATGTGCACTGTGCCTCCTAAATCCAAATTCAGGCCCCGGATGAACCTGTGAATCCATACCTGCTCATCCTGTATATAGTCGACGTACTGGATTAGGTCCAGAAATTGACTCTCATACTCAGCTACTGTCATCGATGCCTGACGGAGGTCATGAAACTCATCTATACACTGCTGAATAAATCTCCTGGGTAAATACCTACTCCTGAACCACTCCTCAAACAGCTCCCAAGTAATCGTCTCTAAGTCAACATGGAGCTTCTACTCCTCGGTCCTCCACCAGACTCCTGCTCCATCCTTCAGAAGATGGATTGCAACACGAGCTTTCGTGTTGCTAGTACAAGGACAGAGCTTGAAGCATCCGCTCAAGCTCACCAACCAGGCCTCTGCCTGAAAACCACCTGTATCACCCGAATAGTGAGATGGTCGTAGCTTCAGGATCTCCCTGATATGGTCTGTAGTTGACGTATGACGAATCCTAGATCTCTTTGTATGCTCCTCCCTCTGTCTAGGGCTCCGAGACCTATCCCTATGTCCTAAGATCCTGTCCCCATGTCCTCTCTGTGGTGACTCTGCCCTAGCCAACTCTGCATGGAAATTCTCTGCTCTGTGCTCCTCACTGTGTTGAGGGGATGCCTGGGCATCTACTGATGGCTCCAAACTATGTCTAGCAAGTCGTCCTCCCAAGGGTTCTCCGCGTATAGCGGCATTGACATCTTGGAGTGTCTGCAAGATCTGAGGTAGAAGGGCTACTATGGCCTACTCTGGTGGTGGTATGTCTAGGTCTATGTGAAGAGACCCCTCGCCCAATCCGCGCCTCCTGCACAGATCAAGGCAAGAGTTAGTTCATCGTTCTAGGTCTTGAGCTGGTTTTCTAAATTTGCTGTTTACTATAATTATCAACATTATGGCTTTATATTTTAAAAGTGTCAGCTCTGTACTAAGTTGAAAGTTCCTGTTCTACGTTTTCTTGTGTGTGCCCAAGGGTCCCAGCTTCGAACCCCTGGCTCTAATACAAAAAATTTAACGCCGCGAAAGTGGCGACGCCACGCTCCCGACGACGATGCCGCGCCACAATCCAGTAACCCGAAAATGCGACAATTTTTTTTTTACAAATTATTTTACTATATGATTGTAGAAATATGTTACCAGGATAACACGTGTATTACTCATTTGTTATTTTCATGTATTCTTTTCCTCACTTGGACATGGTTAGTATTCATTCGAATGATATTCACTTGATTAGTTGTTTGAAGAACACTATACTTTACTTGGTTTATGTGGATTCAGATATTGACTAAGTAATATTTAGAAACTCTCTACAGGAACTTAGTTGATATTCAAAAAAAAGGAAAATACTATGATTGTTTCTTAATTTCAATTTAATTCTAATTTGAATTTTTGACTGTACTGAAATGTAATGAATGGCTAAGTTGGATCATGAATAGTTTGGGCATTTTTATGGTATTTCGTTTATGTTAGAAAAGACTCCCTGGTATACTAAGTGATTTTGTTTCTTAGATATCTCTTAAAAGGAATTAGACACTTTTAATATAGGTGGTATGTATGTATATATATATATATATATATATATATATATATATATATATATATATTAACAAATTTAAACACAAACAAGTCTATATGATTATACCTACATTTTGAAATTTGAAATTTAATAATCAAGGGTCCAATCGGGGGGGAAAATTCTTTCAACCATGTTTAAATTTGTTGGTTGGGGCGGTGGGTATTCACTCCAACCACCTATCCACCATCAAGACCTCCTCTCCTTGCATACAAACTGTTCTCCTTGCTAGCCGCATGTTTTCTTTGTTTTCATTTAATTATCTCTAATTTGCAAAACCCAACTCCACATAGTTGGCCCGTTGTCCAAGGTTGTTCTGGCCACGTGGAGACCACATGATGGTCAAGAGGGAAGCTACAGGTGCATGTGATAGGTGTTTTTCCACATTTCAACTGCCCCTGGCCGCGTGAAAAGCAAGGAGGGAGGTTGTAGATGGAGCTACAGGCTAGTAAAAGGCGTGCTGACCCATTTTATCTCTGCCCCAGGCCACGTGGAAAGAATAATGGTTAGATATGAAGTTAAAAACCAGAGGGAGGCATGTGGAACCATCTGTGCATCCACGTGACCATATACTAGACTGTCACGTGGAGGAGGAAGATCTAGACATGGAAGGACTGTTGCGTGGAGGAGGAACAACCTGAGTAGCAAAAGTTGGGTGGAACGTATCAGAGGCTTTGTTAAAAAGTAAAAAGAAATCCTTTTTTTCCTACTGCGCAGAGCCTGGAATGACAACAAAAGAAGGTACATGAGATTCACATCAGTCTAGAAATATCCATGCGTGAAGAATTATTCCGGCATTCTCTTCGAATCATTGCGTGAATAATAGTTTTTACTAAAAGTATGTGAGCATGTGTGGGGTGAGACCCAAGGACCTACATGGAAAATGAAGCATGTTATATGCTCTTATGCAGACGAAGGAAGGAGAGTGACCAGTGTGAATACTTCTAGAAGAAAAAAAAAAAGTATCTCTCTTGGATGCGTGAAGTTGTCTATCAGGCATATCTACTGAAACGTATCATCATTTTTTTTTATATTGGCAGTTATTCTCTTAGACACGATTTAAGGGTGATTGACTGGTCTTGATTTTGAGAATAAATTTACATTTGTTTGGGTAGTTACGAGTCCTGCCATGCAGCTTGATATTTGTGAAGCTAAGACCACTCGCAGTGTTCTAATCTGTTAAAAAAAACGTTTAAAAAAAATTTGTAGGCATGGTAACAATTTAAATATTCTCTATAAAGGCCTTGGGCCTGGGCCATATTATTATGGGTTGATTTTAGATCCTCATAGAATACCAACAGGGCTCTTCCATTTGAACCTCTTATTACATCTTCAAAGCACAATGATATTATTAAGTTTAGTATTAATAATTTCCTTAGTTTTTTTTATGTTACTTAAATACGAATACTAATCCAACTATTAATACCTCCATTGGGCATCATGGGGTAATGAATAGTGCACTTAGTGACTTTAAATTCATTCCATTAACAATACCAAAATAGAGATACTCTAACATTCCAATTTTGTTAATACATCTCCTTGTAAATAACAAAATGAGATCTAACATGTATATTCTTTTGTAATTTCTTTCCAACATTCCACAAAAGAATTCAACAATATTTCCAATAAATTTTAGAGTAACAAATACTATCATTTCAATGCAAATTTTCCTTCAAATCTGTTTTACAACATACCCTACTTCATGTGGAAACAAATTTGCAATAATGGAAGCTAAAGAAAACAAGGCAATATTACATTTTTCCTCCACTCAAGGTGGGTAAATACATGATGTTTTAATATTGTCAACAACAAGGTTCTTGTGCTCCAAGGTGTTCTTCATCCATGCTCCAGGTTCCAAGTATTTCAAATCACAACAAATGATAAGGGGAGAGGCAACACTCTCCTCCCAACCAAAACTCAATGGAGAAAAGAAGCAATCTCCTCCATTGACCCCCGAGCCCCAAACACAACAAAATGAAGGGTGGTCTCCAACTCAAGGAAACATTACTTGCTTCCAAAATACAATTTCTTCACAATATTCAAGGCTAAAATAGAAGAAACAAAGAGACACACAAATAACACCAAACATTTCACAACAAGGCTTTCATCCAAGCCAACAAGAGAAGGAACTATGGGAAAGTTTTCCTTATGTCTTCCCATTGAGATGAGATGCCCATCCAAACCCTCCACAATAAAACTCAAGCCCGTATGACTCTTATGCCTCCCTCAAGTACCCCTTTTTCCTCCCATACTCTTATGCCTCCCTCCTCTTATGGCTCCCTCAAGAACAAGGTAAGAATGTGAACATTCTTACCCAAGATGGGCATCCCTCTCAAACTCCCTCCACAATTTCCTATTCTACTCTTATGCCTCCCTCGTGAGTTTTCCCATAGACCTCTCCTACACTACACATTAAGCATTCTATCCATTTTCACAATACACAAAGGCAAAGATACATTATCCACAAATTTAGCATAGAAGCAACAACAATATGAAAGCAAAATAACAAAGAAGGTTTCCGACCTCTCCGTTGGAGAAGCCTAAACCAAGAAGCTTGTCCAAGCTCCCTCCAAAACAATCCAAGCATGCAAGTCCAAGCTCCTTCTTTTTCTTTCCCCCAATTCTTTCCTCTCCCAAAAGAAAACAAAAGAAAAGAACTCCTCAACAAAAACCTCCAATCCCCTCAACAAGAGAGGAAGTTTCTATAAATAGACAAAAGGAAAGAGTGAGGGTGATGTGGCTCCTTGTAGGATGCCACATCACACATCCTCAAGACCACCTCCCTTTAGTCAACTCAAATCTTAAAACACCATAAATGGGTGGTTGGGTTGAATGACATCTCTTTTCCACATCCATCCCTTCCCATGTGTCTAAAGGCACAAATAAATGCAAAAGGAAGAAAAGTGCACTCCAAATTCATATTTCCCTTCCCAAAACAATAAATAATCCCCTTTTTGGCTTCCCAACCCATAGATATGGTTGGTAAGGGGTTTTGGGAATTGTGGGACAAGTTCAACTTGTCCCATAAGTCCCCCAAAATTGCCCTAAATCTCAAATTCGAGATTCAAAGGATTTGGAGTGGTCAACACTCAAAACCAAGAATTCAATACATGAGGAAACACATGGCTCAAGGAGCCAACCATCAAAATTAATTACATCCACTAGACTTCCCTCCAAACCTTAAAATTTAAGACAAGGTGTTAAATTAATTCTAAACATACTTAGCAAAAGGAATTTTAAAAAGATATCACAAATAAAATCACCTACTAAAGTAAGTTAAAACAAATAAATAAAATTCTTACCCCCTTGGTCACATTAGAAAATTTCCCCCTCATGGCAATTTTTTTCTTAACACATAGAAGAACAAAGGTAACACAATACAATTCACTAGTTGCCTTGACGACCAAAAGTTGTAACCACCCGACATCCTGTTGTGTTTGGTTCCCAATCCCCCTCATGGTTGTGATCATGATGTGTTTCCTGCAAAATACAAAATACCTCCTTCGGCCTTGCGGCCATGTCAAAATATCCAAAATAACCATATGCATGAAATTTATTAACATCTATACGTAATTCAATCAATCATTATTTCTAGGTCTAAATCGCAACTTAATTACGCATTTCATCATTATCCAAAATTGTAGTAATGTAAATTCAACAACTACATTCTACTCATCATGGCGAAGAAATCCAATGTTAGAACACATGTAATATATCCATATAAAAATAATATCGGTATCCAATAGTCTGTCCATGAGTCAGTGTAGATCATACTGAAAACAAAATCCAATCCTAATACAAATGCATCTAGTCACAAAACATCATGATAATCAACATAAGTATAAGTCATGTCCATATTCAAAGTCTGCATAACTCAAAATGATAATCAACTAAGTGTCGTAGGGAAGTGGGCATTACACTCCATAGCTCCTTCATAACCCAAACCAACACAAACTCCCAAGCTCTTTTGCAATGTGCTCGACCCACTTCAACTCGCTTGGCTCGAGCCCGAAATGTGAGTTGTCGTGGCCAAATCAATCCTGCCATTTTATCTGTGCAGGGTCATATTTGTTTGATTTTTCTGGAGGGGAAAAATCAGATAACAAGAATTTGTACAGAAGTGGTAGTACCCCTTGCAAAGGTTCGCGATGACATTGATTGGATGTAGACATGTTCACATATGTTATATTAAGCCCATTCATTCAGATCCACATTTAACAGATTCTCTCTTGTTGTGGTTGACTCATATTGGTGGTTCATTAAGGTTGAGAGAATAATAAAAGGTTGCCGCCTATGTATTTGATACATCATGTCAATGTTAGCATCATCATATTCTAATTTGGAACAATATATTTCAGTGTAAAAAAACATTTAAATGGCCCAAAGTAATGCTTGTAGTTATCCAAGTACATGGAAAATAAGGTTGACTCATTTTAGTATCAATGAAGAGTACCTATGTATGTGTTTTGTCTTCGCCATCAACTAATAGTGATAAAGAGGTCACTAGTCTATGGAAAGAAATAAGTGAACACACACACACACACACACACATGCACGTCGTTGGCCATCTCTCTCTCTCTCTCTCTCTCTCTCTATATATATATATATATATATATATATATATATATATATATGTATGTATATGTGTGTGTGTGTGTGTTTTGAAGAGGATAACACAACCATTTAGTTGCAACAAGTGTGATTTATGTTTTGTTGAGGACAAAAGCCACATCTGAAGAGGTAGAAATGAGGATTATGGACATACCATTATGATGATAAGAGAGTGAATTCAATGTCTTCTAAAAAACTTGACGAGCTTAGTCATCATCTTCTAGACCAATTGGACTTATTCTGTGATGAAGACACTGAAACCATGATTGAAGAATATACAGAATTTTTAGTTACGTAGGGTATGGTCTCTTGTTACGTGACCATTTGACAGATACACCTTAAACATCATTGTTTCCCATTGACACAGAGGTGGTTAAGGTGTTACTTACCATAAACATTTTATCAAATAATGTCAGTGCAGAGTCTAAATATCTAGTATGCACTGACCATTTTCAACTAGCAGAAGTAGCAAGGTTGATGCCTTTCCATGCAAACCACATATTCCACACACATCACCTTCAGTCATGGTTGGAGAGGATAAATATAGGTGGCGTGATTAAGGCCAAGAGAATAAATAGAGGTCGTCTAATATGTTGTTAATATAACATGTCGAGAGTAGCCCACTCTAATTCTAATTCGAAACAACACCTTTTGCCATAAATATATTCTAGACAGTTTTGCTTGTACATTTTTGTTTAAGACGACTCTCAGAGTTTCAACGTATAAATTGTTCAAAATATTATTTAAATATATTCTAGACAATTTTTTTTTTGGGCAAACTTTTCGCTCTACTTTAGAATGGTTAATGGAGGAACGTGTTAAACCACTTATTAGATTTGTAAGCCTCCATGAAGCGATTTTGATGGCTTTGAATGTTCATATATTTTACAGAAAATACGGAAAAAAAAAGCCAAAGTATGGTTATCTCTCTCCCAAACGGAAGAAACACACAAATTGTCAAAATCTTAATTGTCAAGAGTCAAGCCTATTACAATAATGTAGGCAAAGTGTCCGTAACGCGTGTGAAACACGTATTTAGCCTATTTCCGTCACCGCATGAAAGAGTTCGCAGAATCGCATCCAACATTCTAAAAACACATAAATATTCTTTAGAGATAAGCTTCATCCACTGTATTCTAATTTGGGCTTTCAAAGCAGTTTGTTCCAGTGCACTAAATGCCTATTGCGTTTTCAGCATCAGTAAGATAACAATTCATCTCGCCATTGCTATTTTTTTCACTATTCTTCTTTAGAGATAAGCTTCATCCACTGTATTCTAATTTATTGGGAAAAAATGAAGGGTGTGATGGATATATCTCGTGGCGTATATTCTCTTAGCCATCAACTGATCTTCATGTGCTTTTTTCTGTCAGATATTGCAGCAGAGCATATTTTGAGAATGTATCAGCTGATATTTGTGACTGGTTCTACAATATTCAGGAGGCAGGCTCCGATAGTAAGCTTATCAGAGTTTGTTCGAAAGGAATGGGGAATTGTTCTGGGTCCGAAGAGTGCTTGAGCATGACCCATAATGGCGAAGTGAAGAGAAAACTGAAAAACTGTTATGCTGACATTGATAGAGAGATACCCAAAAAGCTGAATAACAAGGCTTGTGAGTTAATTTGCAATGATAGAAAAGTTAGGAGGAGATATAGACTTCTTGATGAAATTGTGTGTTGACTGTTATGGTTTTCAATGCAGATAAGCTATTTTCCATGCAATAATGTCAAAACCAACTATGTAGTTTTCTTTTGTATAAAAATCTTGTAGGGCTGGCTGTTTCATTTATGAATATACCGAATCCACTTTGGACTTGGCTCTTGGAACTATTAAAAAATATTTCTACATGCATGGGAAAGTGTTTTTTAATACTTAATAATTTGTATTTTCATTTCGAATAATAAGGAATCAATGATTATCATCAAAGCAGGTCAAGTGGTGGCATTCCATATTGTCGTGCTCCATGTTTGGTATCTGATTAGCAGGAGCCAATACAAATTGTTATTTCATACTATTTTAGTGGCTCAGTAATGTAGAAAAAAGTCTTCACTTTTTGGATGTATACGTCAGGAATAAAAACAGAAAAAAGAAAAGAAAGAATTGCAATCGTATCTGCAAAGAATTGCAATGATATCTTCCATGAAAAATGGTCAAAAAAAAAAAGTGGTCAAATTAATTTCGCGAAATTTGGGCAAAGTCGTCTCTATCGGTAGAAATCAGGACCTAAATTTAGAGAAAAATGCAGGCTGAGATAATTGGTAGAAATCATGACCTGTATTTTTGTAAAGCAAGGTAGTAACCTTGTCATGAAAATTATAAACGTCCACACACGATAGAGACCTAAAAGATAATAAAGGAGGTCGTAATCAAAGAATCACTAAAAAATAAGAAAAGAGTAGCAATAACAACAATATAAGGGAAAGGTCACGTGCAACACGTAAGTTTTGGAAATTCTAACCATGCTCATGTCATGGAATTAGTAACCATTTTGTGTGGCTATGTGTTGAAAGAAGTAATTCATCACTGAGCATCAAAAATAAATTAAGAAGAAATAATGTTGTACAAAGTCACACAATTTCAAGAGACAAGAATAATGAATCTAAAATAAGCAACAAGGAAAGAGCACTCTTCAAATCATTATGAAGAGTAAAGGAAAAAAAATGATATGTATTCCAAGAGTGTGAGCAAGAATTTTAGCACTTACTGTAATAATTATATAAGAATATTGATGGGCATCCATATACATACTTGTCAGTCAAGGAGTTTCTTCTATGGTTCCAGGAAAAGTGGCATGGTATTCAATCACTAATAGCAAGGTGAGAGATCACTCAAGGAGAGTTGTGATCCACAAGAAGATTATTGATATCATACGTGTATAGTTTGATGAACTCATCACCTTCGTCGAAATATTTTCTATACATGTACATTTGCATTTGTTGTTGTTTGATACAAACTCTCAATTGTATGTCCAAAGATAGGATCAGCGATGTAGAAAAGGTTGTGATTCCAACCACACAAAATGAATATTTTTTCATTACTTTTTATAAGCACATGAACAAGATGGAAGATGTCAGAGAAACCATTCTGTAATAGGGAATCCTATGATATCATACAAACATGAACATTGAAATAAAGGGGGTTAGATGTAAAAATTCTACAATAACACTTTTTTCACCTCATTTATCCTCCTATTCAATGGTCAACACTCTTTTTTCATTTGGAAGAGCTTAAATGAGATTGTGATGGTTGTAACGACATAGGAGAAAGGGGGGATTGTTGACGCGTAATCACAACACCCCTGATTGTTACAACTCGATAGATTGAAATTGTCAGTGTGATTGCATAACATGGAGATTTTCCCAAAGTGTGGGACTTTACAATGGGGAAAGATCTCCGGATGAAGGTCGATTCCTATTCCTCTATTGTGATACACACATTCCAATTGTATAGGATCTATCCTAAAATCTACTCTAACTTGCCAAGGAGAAAGGGTTGGAAAGATTGAAAGAAATTAAACCTAATCTACATGAGGTGATGCACCAAAAGGATTGTTAAACACCTTCTTTGCACGGAGATGACAACCAATAATTTTTAAGGGGATGAATACATACCACAAGTCAACCAATTGTTTTGAATTCAGTCACCATTAAACACAAACCATTAAATATGCAACACAATTTAACATGCATAGTTAACAAAAAATTTCAATGAGAGATCAGAAGAATGCAATGAACACAAGAGAGGGTTGAACTTCATCCACAGACTTATATCATTGCTCCACAGATTTGATACAGTGCATTACAATGGCCGAGAGGCACTAATTTTCATTATAGCTTGAATGGGAGGTTTTAACTCCATAAATTCACTTATAGACAAGAGAATAAGGGAGTGTGTAAAGAAATATTATCCAACCTTTTGAAATGAGCCCCTCTTTACAATATATAGGAAGAATGAGAGAAGGGAGAGAAAGGAATTCGAAATCTTGCTTCAACCACCCAAAAATGCATTAAAATCACCTTCAACAATGGTGGGTGCCACTGTAAAAACCATACCTCCATGTACTTTTCTTTGTTGGAGAAGAAAGGAAGCCCATACATTCATCATTTGGGTAGGTGAGAAATTTGAAAACACCCTCTAAAATGAAGGACTATATTTCCTCATTTTGAAATACTTAGTCACACTAAAAATAAGAAAACCAATCGTAGTTTTGTAGAGGACACTGAGAGCTTTCTAAAATGTCCTATTTTGTGAAAATCTGAGCTCCTAGTCAAAAGTTATGGCTATTTGAAGAAGAGTGTGCCATTCTGCAATTAATGCCACTGGTTAATTTGCCCCTTTTCAGACTTTGACAATGCATTGCAACCTTTGAAATTTGAAATTTCAAACTTTTGGGATTCAGAGCTTCAGGAGTTTACGCTTCGGAGATTTTCGTTACTATTCATCACTCAACTTGGCTTGAGAGTTCCAAAATGTCGAACCTTCGAAGTTTGAATTTCAGAATTTGGTGTTTGGACTCTGAAATCATGTCGCATGGCATTGTTCATTCTTCGAGCCAAAAGTTCCAAAATTTTGAAACCCCGAAGTCTAAAATTTGGGCTTCGGGTTTCGGAACTTTGTCTTTTTGGGGGTTCTGGTTTCAGGATTTTGGTGGTTTGGGACTTCAGGTTTCTGGGATTTGGGACTTAAGGTTTCAGGGATTTGGGACTTTGGGTTTCAGGATTCAGGACTTTGGGTTTCAGGGATTCAGAACTTTGGGTTTTGGGGATTTAGGACTTCAGATTTCAGGTTTCGGGGGTTTGATTTTCCACCTGGCACATGAAACCTCTGAAATCTCGAAAGCCTTAAGTCTAAATTTCAAATTTCAGGTTTCAGACCTTTTTGCTTCTTTTTCACGCTTCCTTCCACCAAGTCCTTGAATTTCGCTTCGGCCTACCTTCGAAAAACTACACCTTCGAATTTGAATTTCAGACTCCATAGCTCCTTCAAAACCTGAACCAACTCGAACTCCTAAGATCTTTTACAATGTGCTCAGCCCATTTCAACTCACTTGTCTTGAGCCAAAAATGTGAGCTCCCGTGGCTAAATCGATCCTACTATTTTATCTATCTGGGGTCATGTTTGTTCGATTATTCCTAAGGGGCAAAATCAGATAACAAGAATTTGTACATAAGTGGTAGTACCCCTTGCAAAGGTTTGCGATGACATTGATTAGATGTATACATGTTCACATATGTTATATTAAGCCCATTCATTCAGATACACATTTAACAGATTCTCTCTTGTTGTGGTTGACTCATATTGGTGGTCCATTAAGGTTGAGAGAATAAAAAGAGATTGCCTCATATGTATTTGATACATCATGTCATTGGTAGCACCATCTTATTCTAATTTCGAACAATATCTATCAGTGTAAAAAATCATTTAAATGGCCCAAAGTAATGCATGCAGTTATCCAAGTACATGGAAAATAAAGGTTGGCTCATTTTAGTATCGATGAAGAGTACCTATGTATGTGTTTTGTCTTCCCTATCAACTAATAGTGATAAAGAGGTCACTAGTCTATGGAAAGAGATAAGTGAATATAGTGAATATATATATATATATATATATATATATATATATATATATATATATATATATATATATATATATATAGTGTGTGTGTGTGTGTGTGTGTGTGTGTGTGTGTGTGTGTTTTGAAGAGGATAAAACAACCATTTAGTTGCAACAAGTGTGATTTATGTTTTGATGAGGACAAAGCCACATTCGAAGAGGTAGAAATGAATATTATGGACATACTATTATGACGACGAGAGAGTGAATTCAATGTCCTCTAAAAAACTTGATGATCTTAGTCATCATCTTCTAAACCAATTGGACGTATTCCGTGATGAAGACACATAAACCATGATTGAAGAATATATAGAATTTTTAGCTACGCACGATACACTCTCTTGCTATGTGACCATTTGACAGATACACCTTAAACATCATTTTTTCCCATTGACATAGAAGTGGTTAAGTTGCTACTTACCATAAAGATTTCATCTAATAATGTCAATGCAGAGTCTTAATATCCAGTATGCACTGACCATTTTCACCTGAAAGAAGTAGCAAGGTTGGTGCCTTGCCATGCAAACCACATATTCCACACCCATCACCTTTAGTCATGGTTGGAGAGGATAAATAGAGGTGCTGTGATTAAGGCCAAGAGAATAAATAAAGGTCATCTAATATGTTCTTAGTATGACATGTCGATGGTAGCACCCTCTAATTCTAACTTGAAACAACACCTTTTGGCATAAATATATTCTAGACAATTTTGTTTGTACAATTTGTTTACAGACAACTCCGAGAGTCTCAACCTATAGATCGTTTAAAAAATTATTTAAATATATTCTAGACAATTTTTTTTTGGGCAAACTTTTCGCTCTACTTTAGAATGGTTAATGGAGGAGCATGTTAAACCACTTATTAGATTTGTAAGCCTCCATGAAGTGATTTTTATGGCTTTGAATGTTCATATAGAACGGAAAATACGGAAAAAAAGAAGGCCAAAATATGGTTATCTCCCAAATGGAAAAAACACACAAATAGTCAAAATCTTAATGGTCAAGAGTTAAGCCTAGGCAAAGTGTACTTCCGTCAAGAGTTAAACACGTATTTCACCTATTTCCATCACCGCATGAAACAGTTCACAGAATCGCATCCAACATTCTAACACACTTATGCCATAAATATTTTCCAACAATTCAATTTAGTCAATATTTTTTTCCATATAATGGAAGGCTAGGCTTTGTCTTAAGAGCTAACTCTTGTATTCCTTGCTATTTTAAGGTGTAATATTACAAACTCTAATTTTAGGTGGCGATGTGGGCTTCCAAAACAGTTTGTTCCAGTGCATAAATGTATATTACGTTTTCAGCATCTGTAAGCTGATGATTCATCTCCATTTTTTTTTTAACAATAATTATTTCATCCAATATATTCCTAATTTAGAGAAAAATGCAGGCTGAGATAATTGGTAGAAATCAGGACCTGTATTTTTGTAAAGCAAGGTAGTAACTTTTTCATGGAGTCTAGAGTGTTTTTTTTCAAAGAACGAAAGAAGAATTTTTAAAAATGGAATCAAAATTATACATTATTTGTGTGCATTTCACATTTTCTTTTAAAAAAATAAAGGATCTCTTTTTCTATTACTTTCATATAAAATATTAGAAATTTGGACCAAAACTCTGTTTCATAGCCGAGTGTAACAGAGCTGGTTATAAAGATCTCTTCTAATAAATATAATTCTATCTTCCAGTGTTTCAGTTTCTCATTCTATAACAATACTTCTTCTTTTCATCATGCTCGGTACTAGTTAGTTGTTGTTTTCATTTTGTCTTTTGGTTGACTGTTATGCGTGAAAAGTCGAGCCATTTGTAAGTCACATAGTGCACAGTTTTAGGCCAATACCATAAGTCGCAAATTGGGACCAAATTTCATAACGGAGAAAATAGACCAACTCTTGCCACGAGAAGATTAAGCTGAAGAACACTTGGTCAGCATAGTTGAAATGTTTACCATAAATTCTGCATCAGATTTATAGGAGGAAATAGAGCCACTTGCAGAATGCAGATTGCCCAAGATCTCTTACAATAAAGTTTACGCTAAGTTGTTTACCTGTCACTTAGCTATTGCATTTGCATTTAGAACTAAAGAATTTTTCATACAAGTTTCCCAAATAGATAAGCATGAATATGATATTCCTCTAATTGATCCTAAGGATATTAATTTTCTAAAATCCCAAAAATTCTATAAGTTTGTGCACATAGGGTGTATTAAAATTGGTATTACTCCTCTTTTCCATCATGGTCTCAATGCATTTGTTTTGTATTATTTATTAGACTAGAGACATAATAGTTTTAAGGAATCTTTGCTAGTCATAGTCGACACTAGTCTGCATAATGGTCAAGTGTCTTTTGAGGGTTTCCCAAATTATCCTATAGGTATTAACAAAGATAATATTTTAAAACAAGTATTGTGTCTACATCTTGGTACATCAAGAATCGATATGAAGCCTGGCTCATGCCCTCTCACCATTCACTATAAAATTATCTATCGCCTTGTTAACACCCTACATCCTGTAGTAAAAAATGATTTAACAAAAGGCAGTAGCGTGGTGAGTCATGTCAGTTTAGAGTCTGGTAAAATAGATCCAGAACTCATTTCCTGGGTTGATAGAATGGTTCCTAAAGATTGAAATTTTTCCAAAAAGGCTCTAAGTCAAGGACAACCTTCATTCCAAAATGGCACCAATGTTTCTGAAAACAACCATAGAATTTCTCTGTCCTTCCGTTAAAAGGAAACCCCTTCTTCTTTATCCAATGCCTCTTCCTCTAGATCAAGTTCTTCTTATTTCTCCACTGAACCAGCCAAAGGGAAAACAAAAAATGATATAGTATTTGTATATAATAATGAAGGTCTAATCTATGATCCTAATTCTGATCGTCTATGGTGTTAAGATTGTGAACAAATGATAAGACAACAATATATTCCCACAAATGGTCTAGTAATTAATATGATTACAAAAGTCAATATGGAAAGATCTATTTCGGATCTTCCCCCTCTTGAAGATAGTGAGATTGTTTCTGTAGATGGAATGTAAAAATCCACTTTTTGGTACCAGCGGGAAGTCAACAAAGAAATTGAGCACTTTGAATCCTCAAAGATGCTCAATTGGACAAAAAAGTCATGAAATATGTTCATGCAACCTTGAAGAAGCATGAAGAAACTCTCTTGGAGATCAAGAAGAAACTCAAAGCAATGGAGCTCTATAACAAAGGTGAGATCAAAGTCTATATCTCAATGCTTAATCATAAAGTAGATGATCTTCATACTACTATTCAAAATGTATCTACCTCATTTGAATCCATTATTCAACCTGTTCAAATAATTTCCTCTTCTGTTGAAGATATAATTTGGCCCATAGCCGACCTTCCTAATTTTCCCATAGAAATCTCAAAAACTATTGTAGAAAAAATTAATGATGATACTAGGAAGGAAATTAGATCTAAACTCTCCACCTGTCATAAACACCATGCTAACTAGATCAAAATCCTTCATCAACAGTCTTTTGACCAACATAGTAATATTGAAAAATTCTAATAGTCTGTTGATCTTATCCCAGAAATTTCTGACAAGCTTGAAGAAATCCATTCTTTAACCAAGCCACATGAACCAGAAGTCCCTGATTGGTCTTTAAAATCTCCTGGTATGATGTAGTTCAAAAATTCAGTCAGTCCAAGCTAAGCCTACCTCTTCGTCTAACAAGATTTCCATGGACAAGATGACGCCAGAAGATGCAGAAGGCATATACACCCTTGGGGAAGCCTCTCATTTTGTTGAACCTTTACACAAAATTGTTCATACCTAAACTCTCCAACCTAGTTCGTACAAATTTGAGTGCGATAATCCAACAGAGATAAAAGAGATGGTACATGACATGATTGTTTAGTCAAATACAAGAATCCAAGAATACCTCCTTATTCTTGAAAGCTAGAATTTGTGATATGAAATAGGTAAAAATAGTACCAATGCTATATGCATAATTTGTATTATAATTCTTATAGGATTACTTATCCTAATATGAAGATAAGTTATATTGAATCATTCCCATCTTTCTTTTCCACAGGATACAAGAAAGATCTTCAACACAAGCCTACTGAACTTCTTATCTTTGGACCCATTAATCATGTTAATAATGATACTAATGCTCACTTGTGCCAAGAAAAGAAAAATATTACAGGAAGGAAGCTTCTAAAGCTAAAAAGTTGGCAGATGTAGAGTTCTGTCAGTTACAAGAAAATGATCCTTTCGGTTGTAGATCTTAAAAAATTGTGGCTAAGCACAAGAAGAAGTCATGTTATGAATTCTCTTGATTCAGAAAGGGGAAGGGAGCATGGCATAAACACAAATCCTTTAGGTATTCTTCACCCTCTAGAAAAAAAAGGTTCTTCAGAAAATATCAAGGAAACAAAAGAAAAAATCATGTTTTCTTTATTCGCAAAGGTGATCAGTATGCTAAAAGTGTCCCAAAAAAGACACTACTAAAGGGAAAGAAAAAAATTATTTTCTCAAAGATAATCATATTGATGAAGAAAAAAATTTCTTCACTTCTAGATTTGGCTATGAATGTTCAAACATCTTATATAGTTTTGATGAAGAAAACTGAAACAAAAATATAATCAAGGATGCTAATTCTAGTTTAGAATTAGATAGTACAGATTCAGAGTAAGAATCTCTACCCATTTTTACTCGTATAATATGTTATCAAGTTTTCCTCATCCTTTTAATCCTCCAAATTATAAATTACTAGCTCACCAACTAGATGAATCCCAACAAGAATATGATACATGTACTCCATGGGAAACTACAAGAAACTCATGTTTGTATCAACAAATTATTGCTCTTGAGCTCAAACATCAAGCACAATTGAATATCGAGCTTGAACAAAAAAAGGAGGAGTAAACCTCAACCTTCTTAAGCAACAATAATAAAAAGAAGAAGAAGAAGACCTTAAAACTTTCAACGTGGTTCAAATAACTCCCAAGACAAGACAACTCAGAGGATATTTCTCATCAAGATTCTAAAGAGGATGTGGTAGGAGAGAAATTCTCTCCCCTTTCCACTTTCCTAAGGAAACAACTCTCGAACCAGAGAAGCAGTGTATAAAGATTGAATCTGCTCCACCTATTTTTAGAAAGTAATTGCATACAAATGGAATTAATTTTCTCCAAAAATTCATATTTAATGGCTTAAAATAATTCAAACAGTTGGTTGAAGAAAATGGACAAGATAAAGAAAATCTTAAAGAATCTCAAGAAATGTTGGAACATACGTATATGCAGTTCATTCAAACTCCTTATAAAGAAGAACCAATACAAGAGGTAAGCACTCTCAAAAGTGCTCCAAACCCTTTTATATATATAACTTTATACATGCCAAATATAATAAAATACTCTTTAGATGCAATGATAGATACAAGTGCATACATCAGTTTGCTAAGAACCAAATCCATTTCCCAATACTGGTATGTCTCCTTTTCACGCATTGTATGTAAGAGAGTGTAGGACACCTTTGAGTTGGGAAAAATTTAAGGAGAGGGTTTCTCTCGGGCCAAATTTGGTACAAGATATGGAGAAGTAGGTTGTCTTGATTCGTCAGAGACTTCAGGAGACTCAGGATAGGAAGAAGAAGTATGAAAATCTGATGAGGATAGATCGTAGTTTTGAGGTGGGCATGAATGTGTTTCTTCATGTCAGGCCTCATAAGATTCCTATCCGTTATGAAAAAGGCTCTAAGTTAGATCCTAGATTTGTGGGTCCTATCATCACCTGTCTGGCACTATGATAATTTTTCACCGGGAACTCCTTGTGCTATGATTATTTACTAATGTACAACTTTTAGTTTGGTGGATGTAATCTAGAAACACAACAACAAACATAACACAAGAATACCATAGACTGTGATAAGAAGGAATGATGATAAATTTAAAATATCAGAGTAAATTATAATATTAACATGAAATTGTTACAATCTCACCCATGAGGTACTTCAAGTGTTACTGACTTCACTTGCCTTCCACCAATACTATGGGAGAAACTTCACCATTACACCTCTTAATGGCTTATTTAACACACCTTCAAAATGATGGCTTCATTTACACACTTACTCATACAATATTTCTCACTATTTCCTTCTATGCTAAATGAGGGGGGTGGCCTCTCTATTTATAGAACTTTGAGGCTTATCCATCTTATCTCTAAGATAGGATAAGAAATCTACTCTGACGAATCATATTTCATACCTTAACTCTTATCTGTAAATGTAAGCTTATCTCTTAAGATAAGATAAACCTTATCATTTCACATGGGTTCCACATTTTTAGACTTTTTACAAATAAAATACACAAAATATTTATAACCTCACTCCTTTTCCTTATTACCAATATAATATTTCTAATTCTTAATCATGTAGACCCTACTTCTCTACATATCCCAACTTTGACATTTTAACATTACCGGACCACTTACGACAAAATTTTACTTTTTACAACAATGCTATTGTACTTTTACTATTACCGTACTCTACATTATTGGCGGCACCATACTGACGGCGCCATTATCTTCTATTGGAGGCCACTACTAATTATAGTTAACATCCTATTCCTAATACATACATTAATAAAATAGAAATTACGAAGGAAAATTTTAATGTCAACATTTTCCCCCTTCCTAACTTCTACTCTATCCTCAGAGTAGACTCTTATGGACATTCTGAAGTTGGTGCCTGGAAAATATTTAACTTGTCATGGTTGACCCATTTCATAATGGGAGTACCATCCAATTCCTCCAGTCGATATGTACCATTTTTATGCACAACTGCTATTTTGTAGGGCCCCATCCATTTTGGAAGAAATTTTCTCTGTCTTCTTTTTTTGTATCTCGAATCATATACAAGGACCAAGTCATTCACATGAAATGTAGACCAATGGATATTTTGATCAAAGTATTCCTTCTGCTTCATTTTCTTCCTATAGCTTGTATCCTTCGCTATTTCCCTCATTTCCTCTAGTAAATGAAGATGTACCAACCTTTCTTTTAATGAATCACTTTCATCCATCCTTTCATTTTTCATAACCTCTCACAGTGGGAATATCAAACTCAATAGGAAGAAATGGATCAATGCCATAAGCCAACTGAAATGGGCAGTATCTTTTTGCTAACTTTGATGTTTCCCTATAATCCCACAATGCTGCATGAATCCTTTTATCCCACTTATGTACCTGCAAGGCTACATCTTTTGCTATAATTTAACACAACACAAAAAAAATTTGTTCCACCTGTCCATTTGTGCTTGGCTTGTATGTTGTTGCCTTCCTATGCTTAATAGAAAACTTATTGACTAGGGCTTCTACCACCTCATTAATGAAGTGGCTTCCTGGATCTGTTACAATTTCTAATGGAAAACCAAATATGGTGACAATGCTTTCATATATGAACCTTTCCACTTCATCCATGGAAGCTTTTTACAATGGCCTAGCTTCAACCGACTTGGTTAAATAATCTGTGGCAACTACAATATACTTATTTTGGCGTGGGGTAGTTGGAAGGGGACCTACAATGTCTATTCCCCACTTTTCAAAGGGACCAAGTGGAAGAATAGGGCATAATGGAGCTGATGAAGTCTTACGGTTACCATGTGTTTGACAAATATCACATGTCTTACAATAATTATAACAATCTCTAAAAAGAGTGGGTCAGTGATAACCTGCATCCAAGATCCTTCTTGCTGTAAGTTGTCCAGAGAAGTGCCCTCCACATGTACCATTGTGGAATTCTTCTATCAGCTCCTTCCCTTGATCATTTCCAACTTCCCTCTTGTACTTTCCATCAGGTCCTATTCGAAATAATACTCCATGTAGAATAGAATATGGATGACTATTTTGAGTAATCTTCCTCTTAGTCTTTGCATTGACACCATCAGGAAACTTGAATTCATTTAGATAATTCCAAATATCTATGTATTCACTAGGGATTGTGTCAAGGGATAACAATGCTGCATCTGGGAAATCATCATCATCACAAGATGAACCTAAACCATCATAGGCTCGAGAGAGTGCATCTGCATTGACATGCTTCTTTCTTGGCCAATCTATAATATCAAATTCAAATTCTTGTAGCAAAATTATCCATCTTGCTATCCTCCCTAATGGGTTAGGCTTATTTACAATATATTTTAGAGCTTGATGATCTGTTAAAAATATAAATTTTTTCCTTAGCAAGTAATTACTAAATTTCTTTATAGCAAAAATGATAGCTAGAGCCTCTTTTTCATTTACAGTATAATTTACCTCAGCACTACTCATTTGTCTGCTCCCAAAGTAAACTGGATGTTCATTCCCATTTTCATCCTTTTAGCTTAGAGTACTTCCTAGTGCTGCATCTGAGGCATCAGTGTACACAATGAATGCTTGCTCCAATTTGGATTCTTTAGAATAGGTGAAGACACTAGGGATTCCTTCAGTTGTTCAAAAGATTCATGCGCCTTATTTCCTGGTTCATAAGTAACATCCTTCTTCAAGAAATGGGTTAGTGGCTGTGTAATTTTTGAGAAATTCTTGATGAACCTTCTATAGTAACCCACATGGCCTAAAAATGATCTCAACTTACTTCTATTCATAGGAAATGGTAACTCTTTGATTTTTGAAACTTTATCAGGATCAGTACCAATACCATCTCTGGATACAACATGCCCTAACAAAACATGTTTAGAACATCCAAAGACACACTTTGTAGGGTTTAGTGAGGCTTTTGCTTCATCTAACCTTTGAAATGTTGTCTCCATCTGGTGCAGGTGGTCCATCTTGCTCCCATAGATGTAAAAATCATCCAGAAATACTCTGATGAAGTTCCCAATGTAGGGTTCGAACACCCTATTCATCAAACGCTGGAACATTGCTGGAGCATTACACAACCCAAAAGGCATAACTCTATAAACAAACGTTCCCCAAGGAGTGGTGAACGTGGTCTTCAGCTGATCTTTCTCCGCTATACGAACTTGGTTGTATCTACTATATCCATCAGCAAAACTATAGCACTCCTGGCCAACTACTTCGTCCAAGATCTGATCTGAGAATGGAAGAGGGTAATGATCCTTCTTTGTTGCCTTATTGAGCTTCCTATAATCAACACAAATGCGTAGCTTCCCATTCTTTTTTATTGAGATCACAATGGGAGAAACCCATTCTGAATTCTCCATAGCAAATATGAATCTTGCATTAAGCAACTTATCTATTTCTTCTTTTACAGTCTTGAAAAATTAGGATTCAAATTCTATATGGCATTTTCTTTATGGGCTTAGCACCATCTACCAGCTCAATAGAATGTTCTACCCAACTTACTTGATGGAGTTCCTTGTAATCAAAAGTGAATAGGTGTATGTACCTTCGAAAGAGCTGGAGGTAAGATTCCTTCTCATTCTCCATCACAACATCACCAATCTTTATTTGTTGGAGACGATCATCAATTTCTTCTTCAGATAATTTTATGGGTTCATGAGTCGGTGTGACTGGAAGGATATCCATGACCAAAACATCAACCTCACTTTCTTCATCTTTTGTGTCCACTTCACTGGTACTAGAGTAATCAGAGGATGTCCAATCATCAGTTTCATCACTTGAATCCACAGGTTCTATCTTATGATGCCGAGGGATCACGTTTATCTTCACCCTCTCTCTACCATGTCCAAGTGTCATGAAGCCTTCATTCCAGTAGTTTCTTGCATGAACTCTCCTTAGCCATGGTCTTCCCAACAACATTGGATACGCAACAGTACCATTTTTCATCACCTGAAAGTCTACCACACATACAACACCCATAACAGATATTACCACATTTGAAACAACACCTTTTGGTTTAGTTTTTCCCTTATTTAATGACCTTAACATAAGTGTTGAGGGGCGATCAATTTTTAAACCCAACATATTCATTACAGACTCGATCATTACATTAACTGCAGCACCTCCATCAACTAAGACATCATGAATTGAAATACCATTACATAATACCTCAGCTTGTGGAGCATAGGGATCTACCTCTGCCTCCAAAACAGGGACCTCAACCTCCTTCCTTCATCGAGCATTGAGTCCACTTCGCAGCTCCCGCCTCTTCTCAGAAGACATAGCCAAGAGTTGACCATATGTAATATTTGAGGCCTTTTGGACAGATCTTCTAAGATGGAGTATGGTCCTTGTCCCTGTGAAATCAGAAAATCCTGCACACCCAACTTTCTTCTCCTATGTTTCTTACTAGTTTCTCCTTTCATCTTCTTAGGATCATTTCCATCTTGATTATCTTTTTATTTCTTTCTTTTTGTTACAAACACATCTACTTCATTATTTATGCTCTTATCTACTACATCAAAATAATTCACAGGTGCTTTTCCTTTATCATTATCTCTTGTACCAGATGTAGAAGCTCTATCTGGACAATTATACTTATAATGACCCTTTTTATAACAACCATAACATACAACTTCAGAAATATTTCTTTTTAGACCTCTATCTCCTCCCTGAGAACTAAATTCTTTTCCTTAAAAAAGATTAATAGTTAACTGACCCATCTTCTTGAGTAGATCTTCATACTCAATAGATGTACTAGGAGAAAAAAAAATTCTCACCGAGAGTGGTTGTGGATTTTGGACCAAAGGTGCTGGTGTAGGCTCTACTTTAGCAACAATTTCTTTGGGCTCCTCTTCCATGCTTTCTTCTTGCCTTCTTGCAATCTCCTTTGCTTGTTCAATGGTAGCTGGGCAGTCATACTTCACTCCTTTTCTGATCTCTGGCTTCATCCCAAGAATGAAGTGCTTACAGAGGAGATTATCCACGCCATTCATCAACCCATCCACTAATCCTTCCTTCCGGATTTGGGCATCGAGCTTCCTCCTTAGCTCTAGAACACGAGCATGATAATCCCTTATCTTCTCCTTCTCTCCTTGGGATAGCTTTGTGATATCAATCATGAGATCTGCATATTTCTGTTGTTCACCAAATTCTTCAAGAAAACTTTCAGTTAATAAATCCCATGAGTTTTTCACATTATCACCTAGTGTTTCAAACCACCTAAGGGCTGAACCATCCAAAAAGGTAGGAAAAAATTTAGTCCATTGTTCCCTTCTTATAAGGCCATTACAAATACAAGATTGTTTAAACTCTTGAATGAAAGAGGAAGCATCTTCATTAGATTGGGCTGAAAAAATAGGAATCTTCCCCATTTCCAAAAGTAACCACAGTGAAATACCAACCCACAAGTACAATCAACAAGACTTATGTGCACAAATAATTGGAATCACTATAATAGAAAATAGAAATGACCACGGTAAACTATGGTAAAACTTGACTTACTGCGGTAAAAATTGACTTTATTGTGGTAAACACTATTCATAATAAAAAGTGAAGTTACTGTGGTAAATACTATTCATGATAAAAAGTGACTTTACAGTGGTAAATACTATTCATGGAAAAATGTGACTTTACCATGGTAACTACTATGCACAGTAAAAACAAGGTTACCCTCCAAATGATTTTTGACTAAGTGGGAATATCTCTCCAGAAAATCCACCAACGAGGAATGGTCCCAGCAATGGAACCAAAATGTCATCACCAATCCGGCACTATGATAATTCTTCACTGGGAACTCCTTGTGCTATGATTATTTACTAATGCACAGCTTTTAGTTTGGTGGATGTAATCTGGAAACACAACAACAAACATAACACAAGAATACCATAGACTATGATAAGAAGGAATGATGATAAATCTGAAATATCAGAGTAAATTATAATATTAACATGAAATTGTTACAATCTCACCCATGAGGTACTTCAAGTGTTACTGACTTCACTTGCCTTCCACCAATACTATGGGAGAAACTTCACAATTACACCTCTTAATGGTTTCTTTAACACACCTTCAAAATGATGGCTTCATTTACACACTTACTCATACAATATTTCTCACTACTTCCTTCTATGCTAAATGAGGGGGGTGGCCTCTCTATTTATAGAACTTTGAGGCTTATCCATCTTATCTCTAAGATAGGATAAGAAATCTACTCTGACGAATCATATTTCATACCTTAACTCTTATCTGTAAATGTAAGCTTATCTTTTAAGATAAGATAAACCTTATCATTTCACATGGGTTCCACATTTTTAGACTTTTTACAAATAAAATACACAAAATATTTATGACCTCACTCCTTGTCCTTATTACCAATATAATATTTCTAATTCCTAATCATGTAGACCCTACTTCTCTACTTATCCCAACTTTGACATTTTAACATTACCAGACCACTTACGACAAATATTTACTTTTTACAACATTCCTATTGTACTTTTACTATTACCATACTCTACATTATTGGCGGCACTATACTGGCGGCGTCGTTATCTTCTATTGGACACCACTAATTATAGTTAACAACATCCAATTCCTAATACATACATTAATAAAATATAAATTACAGAGGAAAATTTTAATGTCAACAGTCCCTTCGAGATCTTAAAGTGTATCAGTCCCTTGGCCTACCATCTAGCATTGTCACCTAGCTTGTCTCGCATGCATGATTTTTTTCATGTATCTATACTTAGGAGTTATATTCCAGATACCTCTCATGTTTTGGATTGGACCGCATTGCAGGTGTAGGAGCAAGGGCAGGTGTCAGTGGAGCCTATGCACATCATAGAGCATAGGACCCTAGGCCTTGGAATCTCTAAAATAGAATCTACCATCATAAACCTCATCATTGGTGTATGTAAAATCATGAATTATATTTAGTTTTGTCAGTTTCCACCAAAAAACACTTCTACCACATTCATTTTGAAGCCACCTTGGTTTAACAAAATTAAGTGCAAATTGCATATTTTACTAACAAGCTCCAGAAAAGATACTTCCAAAATGAGGTCCAATTATTAGTTTTTAGTCCCATCAAGTTCTCTACATTCTCTAGAAATAATATAAAAGGTTAGAAGTGTTAAACATATCATTCAGATGTTCGGAGAGCTTTTTGAAATCCTAGAATGTAGTGCTAACTTACCTTCAACAATTTTGATATTACTGACTATATTATGGACATTATTATAGTTTTGATTAGTATGGTGTGAGATGTCAGATCATGGATTATTGTTGACTCTGATTCATATATGATGCATGATGATTGTTACAGACATTTTATATAGATTTTGACATACTATTAGACATGGTTATATATATATATATATATATATATATATGGATGTTGATAGGACATGTGATATTTGGATATATTGAGTAGACTGAGAAAATTTAATTTAAAATTGATGATTATATAGTTGCTGATGAAATTGTAAGTGATATTTTTGATTGTCTGGATGTTGTTGTGATTTAAATATATATTGATGATTTTGAAATTATATTATATTCATTTGGATGTTCTGATATGGCCACAAGGCCGAAGGGGTATTTTTATTGTGCAGGTTAAAAATATCACAGCAAACATCGAGGGATTGGAGACCAACCACATTGGAATTCTAGATGAATTCAACAAGGTCCCCATGGCAACTTGTATTGTTCATGTGTGTGTGTGTGTGTGTGTGTGTGTGTGTGTGTGTGTGTGTGTGTGTGTGTGTGTGTGATTGTTAGGGATTCCCATGGGGGGAGATCACCTTTAAATGTGACCAAGGGTTATGTGTATTTATTTATTTGGTTCCTTTTTATTGATGCTTGTATGTGTTTATTAAGTGATGTGTTTACCCCTTTCATTATTTATTAATTATGGTTAATTATTATGAGTAATCATGGTGTTAAGTTAATAAATTAAAATATGTCATAAGAAAGTAATTACTAGAGTTTTTTTGCCTTGAATTAAAGTGTTGTAAGAGATGTGTAAGTGATGTGTAAGTTAACTTTGGAGTGTGAAACACTCCACCTTCTTGGAAATTCGAAATTGTCCTTGAAAGTTGATTTTGGAGGCTTTTGGGACAAGTTAAACTTGTCACATACCTCTTAAATTTAATTACCAACCATACCTACGGTTGGAGAGTTGAGATTAGACTTTTATAATACTTTTTGTGAAGGCGAATTATAGGTTTTAATTGCACTTTCTTCACATGATTTAATTTCAATCCTTCGGGGTGTGGGTTGGATTTGAGTGTGTAAGTAAACTGTTTTATTTTTCACCCACCTATTTATTATGCATTGAAGAATGAAGTTAACTTTTGGGTTGGAGTTGAGGATATGTGATGTGGCATCCTACATGGACCCACCTTATCCTCTTCTCTTTCCTCTTCTATAAAATTCAAATTGCTTACCTTGTTTTAGGTTTTTCATATTATGAGACTTCATTCTTGGGGGAATTTCTTGTGGTTTTGTGAGCTCTTGCTTTTGGAGAAGCTTGAAGATTGTTGCAAGCTTTTCGTTTGGTTGATTTTTGGATTGTTTTCTTGGAAACAACTTCTCTTTGGAACTTGGGAAACTCCATCATGGAGAGGTAAGAGTTTGGCTCTTGAAATAATCTTCTTTTATGAATGTAAATGTTAATGTGTGAATGTTTTGATATGTTGTGGGATGTTGGGTAGATGGCCTAGGAATGGTGTAGGAGAAGACTACGGGGTTTATTTTTTGGGAGGCACAAGTGTGTTTTAGGGAGGTATAAGGGTGGAGAGAGTTGGGATTTGGGTTCCACCTTAGAAAGAAACAACTTGTATTTATTTACTCGTTATGGGGTGCCATAAGAGGTTGGGGAGGCATAAGGAAATGTGAGGAATAAGGGGTACTTGGGGGAGGCATAAGGAATGTCAGGGATTTGATATACTATATTTTGGTAGTTTGTAATTCAGGTGGTGATACCCATTTCCCCTTTGGGAGGCATAAGAAGCATCCCCTATAGTTTCTTGCTCCTTTAGCTTGCTGGATGAAGCCTTAGTAATGTTTGTCATGCTTTAATGTAGTTGTAAACTAAATTCTGTTTTGGACTGTGTTTTATTGTTAAAATGTTGCTTGTGTATTTGTGGAATCCTGTTGTTGTCATGAGTTGGATCACATATTTTATTACATTATGGTTGGGGCTCGGGGGCCAATCAAGAAGGATGGCTTCTCCTCTTCATTGGAAGCCTTGGTTGGGTGGAGAGCATTGCCTTTCCCCTACTCTTGTTCTGATCACAATTTGGGATAATGAGAAGTATGCATGTTGATGTTCTTGTTAGCATTAGTTTATTTATAATACATTATTTGTTGGTGGACAATTATAACTGTTACCTTCCTCTCCATCCTCCACAGCCTTTATATTTGGGACTCTACTCTTTTGTTTTAACACATTGAATAGAATACATTGAATAAATTATGTCTTTTGCTATCATTGGTATCAGAGCCCGGCGTATCTTTGGCATGGAAATTCAGAGAGCGGTTCTTTGGTTTTCCCAGAGATCTTTTTTCTTTTGATTATGTGGAGTTTCCATCTTGGCAGCGACCTGCTCTATCATTTCTACAACCTGACCTATTTGGCATTTGGAAGACTTGTTCTTCTTTGATAGATGATCTGTGTTTTGATTTCTCGATATGTGCTTCAGAACTTCCTGGAGACACCTATGTGGAAGTTTATCTAGTGATTAATGACCTGTGTATAGGACACCATCTTGAAGGAGAAATTATAGCTCCATTTCTACATGGAAAGTTGAATGGACATGTCTTTGGAGAAGTAAATGTTAGTGTGTAGCGATATTTTGTTGCATTCGAAGCAAAGAAAAAGTTATTTTTTGCATTTTTTCCTGAAAGCATAAACATGGCAGTATTTCTTTTTTGTGAAAGAAGAATTGCGTGGTGATTTGAAGACCTATTGATTGTTGGCATTGGAACGTGTGGATGTGGTGTGCATTGTGACTAGTTTTGTCTAACATTTGGCTGCATATCTGAAGTAGAGAATAATCCTACGTTGATCAGAATCCTAAAGCGACAAGTGTAGTGAGCAACACCCAATAATTTTTGCTCCAAAAATATTGCTATCCGATGCCCAACTCTTGAAAGGGCCAAATTTTGCCTCATGGAAAACCAAAATGTGGACGATTCTTCAATTCAAAGATCTTTGGGGGATCGTCTCTGGCAAAGACGCCCCTCCCACAGACGATGATCTGTTGGAAAAATATGAAAAGGCTGATGCAAAAGCACTAATGCTCATCATCCTGAGTCTTTCTGATGAGATGCAGCCATCACATTCGGGAAGCAACCATGCTTCTTCTACAGGCATGGAGTTGCATTGTGTACCATCTATGAAGCTAAGAATCTGATGACAAAGTTGCAACTCTAGACAAAGCTTCATACAATGAGTATGCATGATGACGAATCAGTAGAAGCATTCTTACAGCATGTGGTAGCTGAGTTACATGCAGAAACTCTCTGCACTCGGTGAACTGGTGGACGACAAGTTCCTAGTCCTACTCACCCTACGAGCTCTTCCTTCTCGGTTTTAGACATTGATCACCACAGTTGACAATCACTCAGCAGGAGGTGAGTTTTTTCAACCCTGGTGAATTATCTCCAGCAGGAAGAAGCCATGCAAAATGTACAAGAAGCCTTCGAAGACAAGGCTCTCATCACGAGGCAAAAACATAGCAACAAGCCTCGGAAAGGGAAATCTACCCCCCAGAATTAGAAGCAGCATGCATCAGCAGCCACCTTCTCAGCGGCCACCCCAGAAGCAGCATAATCAAAAAAGCGGATCGGTGGTGCCACATTTGCTCCACGGATACGCACACGACTGCGAACTATTATTACAACGGTCGCAAGTATGGAAATTCTGGCAAAGAGAGCACTTCTAGCTGAGGATATTCCAATAAATCCCGATGGAATGCTCGTAATCAGAGGCAGAAGGGCCACATTGCTGCTTAGCAGGATGCCACCTCCGATGAAGAGGTATCCAGATACGCAACTCATTCTGACATTGTTCTAGTCTCACAGACTTCGCAGCCGTCAGAATATTGTCTGGTTGATTGATTTAGGCGCCAGACAAACACATGACTGGCAACAAGAAGTTGTTCCATACTCTGAGTGACTAGCCCACTGGAGATCAGAATCACCATTGCAGACAATCAAGAGTATATTGCAGCAGGGATTGGTCATATGTCATCATTCCTCTTGGGAACACGAAGATGTACACTCACAAAGGTGCTATATGTTCCAGGTTTGATCTTCAAATCTTTTGTCTGTAAGTCAACTTCTTAACCATCGAATGCAGGTTTAATTCTTTGTTGAGAAAGGGGTCAAGTCCTGCATCATTTCCCAGGGAGAGTCAGTCATTGCTCAAGCATTTCTGAAGGGCTCGTCTATTTGCATTGGATGCGGTAACTTCATCTATCGTTGCTCTCTCTGCATCAACGGCGGAGTCCACTGCAGTATGGCGCTTTCGATATGGTCATCTTTCTGTCAGGGCTATGCATCAATTCAGTGCCAAGGAAATGGTAAGAGGGCTTCATCCACTCTCCCATTCCTTACCCTATTTGCTTAGGATGTCTTGTGAGCAAACAACATAGAGGTCCATTCAAACAGAGCTCTTATCATTCTACAGAGCATCTTCAGGTCATTCACACCGATTTGTGTGGACCTCTACCAGCTAGCTTTCAAGGTTTTGACGTACTTTCATCTCATCATTGATGATTACTCACGAAAAATGTGGGTATATTTCCTCTCGAAAGAAGAGTGAGGCACTTGACAAATTTCTAAACCTTCTACCAGCAAGCCACCAGGCAGTCTGGGAAGCCTCTTCTCCTCCTCTGCTTAGATCGAGGGGGGGAATTTGTGTCAAATAAGTTCTTAGCATACTTGAAGCAGCATGGCATTCAGCAAGATTTGACTGCACCCTACACGCCCCAACAAAACAGCATTTCTGAGTGCCACAACAGGATTGTCATGGAGATGGCTTGTTGCATACTTTCCACTGTAAAGTTGGAGAAAAAAATTTGGACATAAGTGGTTCAAACTATTGTATATCTTCTAAATTGAGCACCTACAAATATCTTGAAGGAAAAGACACTAGAATAAGTATGGAGTAATCATAAGTCTTTTATTTCTCATTTGAGAGTGTTTGAATGTACTGCATATATGCATATTCTAGATAAAAAGAGGAAGAAGCTTGATGCAAAAACACACCAATGCATATTTTTGGGGTACAATACTACCTTAAAATCATATCATCTAATGGATCTCGAGACAAAGAAGATATATTAAATTAGATATGTTGTTTGTGACGAGTCATCATTTAACTCATTTTCACAAAAAGAAGAGTCAACACTGACCTCCTCTCATAGATTTCTCTCACAGCCAAATAATGAGCATGAGTATTATTCAGAGAAGAAAGATGAGTTGCAGTGGAAAATTGTTCATTGATCTTGGGACATTTGGAAAATACATTCTTCACAATCAACAGTAACAACGTCAATGTCTGAAATGGGTCCAAAGCACCATGAGAGACTCCCACCTGAACTCTCTTCCAGACACTTCATCAGGAGTTAGAATGAGAAGACGGGTGAGAAATGAGGTAAATATCACACTCATGAATTCACTAGTTAATAGCACCAAATCTGATTTGGTTCGTGACGCACTCAGTCATCCATAGTGGAAGAAGGCCATAAATGCATGATATGAATCCTTGATACAAAATTGGACATGGGAACTTATCAATTTTCCTGCAGGTAAGAATTCTATTTGTTGCAAGTGTATTTTCAAAACAAAATACAAGGCAGAAGGATCTATCAAAAATTATAAAGCACGACTAGTTGCAAAGGGTTATGCTTATCATGAAGGAATTGACTATGATGAGACTTTGTACCCACTGCAAATATCAAAACCATCATATTTTCCTGTGCACTGGCAACAAAAAACAAATGGAAACTTCGGTAGATGGATGTAAAAAATTCTTTCTTGAATGGTGATCTCAAAGAAGAAGTATACATGACTTGACCAGAAGGATTTTTCGATGAGCAACATCCTCAGAAGGTATGTCGTCTAATTAAGTCTCTTTATGGACTTAAACAAGCACTTAGGGCATGGTACATTAAAATAGATGATAGCATATTACAGCATGGATTCACTCGTAGACCCTCTGATTCAAATCTATATATCAAACAGATATGCAGAGAGATTTTCATATTGGTTTTGTATGTAGATGATCTTGTGATCATATGGAGTTCAAACAATCTTGTCGAAGATGTTAAGAATGATATGAAAAAATCCTTTGACATGACAGATTTGGGGCTACTTCACTATTGTCTTGGCTTGGAGATATGACAAAAGAAGAATTATATTTTAATCTCTCAGATGAAATACGCAAAGACACTCTTGGAAAAGTATGGTATGTCATATTATAAACCTATGTCGACTCCAATGGAAAAAGCTTTGAAACTTTCTAGATTCCAGAATTCACCTCAAGTAGATGGCACTCACTACAGGCAGCTTGTGGGGAGTCTCATTTACTTGACTTATACCAAACTAGATCTTTGCTTTGCAATGAGCTATCTCACCAAATTTATGCAAGAGCCAAAGAAATGTCATTGGATAGCAGTAAAGCATGTGTTGAGATATGTCTGAGGTACAGTTGACTTTGGTCTAGAGTATCAGAAGAACACTCAGTTCTTCTTACAGGGATATACAGACTCGGACTATGTAGGATCCGTTGATGATAGGAAATCCACTTCAGGTTATGTTTTTCATCTCAGGATCTGGACCTATCTCGTGGATAAGCAAGAAGCAAACTATTGTTTCTCTCTCATCCACTGAAGCTGAATACCATGCCACATGAGGAGTTGTGTGCGAAGATATTTGGTTACATCACATTCTTGCAGATATAGGAATTCCTGAAGAGAAACCTCCCATCATTCATTGCAAAAATCAAGGTGTGTTGAAGCTTGTGAAGAATCCTAGTTTTCTATGAATGAACAAAGCATATTGAGGTTGGATGTCACTACATTTGTGAACAGGTCTTGAACCACCAAATTCAGCTCCAGTACTGCCTACTGATTTTCAGGTTGCAGATATTCTCACCAAGTCTCTCTGTAAAGTGAAGTTTGTTTTGTTTAGGGGGTACATTTGTAAGAGCAATGTATTAAGGCGGGGAACGTTAGCATTGGTTTATTTATAATACATTGTTTGTTGGTGGATAGTTATAACTGTCACCTTCCTCTCCATCTTCCACAGCCTTTATATTTGGGGCCTTCGTGCAACTTTTTGTTTCAATCACATCGAATTAAATTGTGTCTTGTATGCTATTCTTTGTGGTCGCTTTTAAGATATCAATAAAACAAAATTTGAACAGTCCCTTGTTGAGCATAAATCTATTGTAACCTGTTTAGGACTTGAAGTGGATGAACTAGATGTAAATGTTTTGTAATGGAAATATTATTGTGTTGATTGAGCCAAGTTGTATTTTGAAATGTGAAAAGAGATTATACTCTGTTTATCATATTTTTGAAAGAGAGAAATTGTGTTTTGTATGATGAAATGTGAAGGCATGTAAAGAGAATGGTGTAAACCATGGTATTTGAACTCAAATTTATTGCGATTACATGAACATTCCTCAAATTTGCATCATTATATTGAATTTAACCATCTATTGTGAATATTTGTTTGTGATCCTCTGATTGAAAGAAAGAAATTTTAACTGAAGAAATTATATGCATTCTTATGTCTTTTGTCAATGTGTGGAAAATTGGAAATGTTAGAATTGTATTTTGATTTAAATACGTGAATTGAATCAAATAAATGTATTAGATTCTAGAATTGGAACAATTATAATACTTGGAAGATAAAATGGAAAATAATCCCTTTAAAATTTGATCTCTAATTTTTGTATTTTCAAAGTGGCAATTTACTTTATCCAAAATGCACAGACTCTGAACCTGCAATCAAGAAATAATGGATGAAAAATTAAATTGGGAAACAATGGATATAAAAGAGTTAAATCTAGACAAAAATACTTAAAATAAATATTTGAGAAAACCTCTAGAAAACTGAGTTCAAATCTTTCCTAATCCTAATCGTTTTGCTATCAAGTTGGAAAATTTCAAATTGGATCCTCAATCAAACAGATCTAAGGGACAAGACTTATCTGAAAGACCAGGTGCTAAGAAGGGGAAATCCTCCATGTCTATTTGACATGTTGATAGAGGAAGAAAGATCAAATTGAACAAATTTCAGAAGTTAAAATTTTACCAGTTTGCACTATAAAACGCCTGGGAGGGCAGATAGACTTTCTAGCATAAATTGACCCCTTAAACTTTATAAAAATCCAAAAAATGATTCCTACAGTAGGAGGACGTTGAGATATTTCCAGCAAAGTCCTCATTTTCTCAAAATGAAAGCCCTCTATCAAAAGGGTATAGAATAGCCACAAAATGAAGACTTTTATTACTTCCAAGAGATGCACAGTCGACTACAATGATTTGGAAAGGGCAAGTATCCACATGCAAGGAGCCAAATCTGAGGCTTAGCAACTTAGAAAATGCAAAGGGAAACACCACTCTGAATTTTGCCTTTAACAAACCAAGAGGGTCCAACCTTTACAAATGAGCATTATTCTACAATATATAACAAGAGGCGAGAAAAAGAGAGGAAAATTCAAACCCATTAAGCTTAGCACCCACTGATAAGAACTCGTAAATTATCCTGCAAAAGCATTCCCCACTGCCGACACCGGCCCATAGACTAGATCTAATTCTACCACATGGCATCACAGGCTTGCAGAAGGAGAGGGGCAATCCCTATTTCTTCATTAATGTTGGTGGTTCAAAAAATCATTTGCGAAAACTTGCGTGTTTAGAATTTTAAGTCACTTCTCTCGTTAAACCAATCAAGAGTTTTTCATGGTGTCGCATAGGATCAAGACAGTATCGATTTTAGAAGTTGTTGGCCCTAGAATGTAGAAATTAATGAGACCTTTCTAAAATATTCCCCATCTTGTTCCTGACTTGGTTACCCCGACGAGAGTTATGAGAAGGAATGTCCATCGCTTGTGCGTTCTGCGGGTTTATATTGCATTTCCCCTTCTTCGCGGATCTTTTGGGAAATTTCAAATGTTTATAATGGATGTCTCGCAATATTTTCCACATGTGGGACTTGGAAAGTTCTTCCATGTCACTTGTGGACTTTTGGAATCCGTTGGAATTGTTAACACGGCGTAAATTTTCGAAACATTTCCACAGACCATTGAATCAGTGTCCCGCGGATTTTGACTTAGCCACATCCTTCATTTGGCCTTACAGAAAGAAACCCCGTGGGAAAATTTTGAACCCTTGGGCCAGCTGGCCAACTTTCGGGACAAGTTTCACCCCAACCTTTCCACTCATAACTTGAGAAATCTGTAGGAGTTAGGAGAAACGGGTCGAATCACTATGGTTCCTGAAATTTCCTTAACAAGATGAGTGATTTCCCGCAGATTTTGTAATGTCATGGAGTGTTGAGACAAATCAGATGATATATTCAAAGTTACACGGAGTGGGTATTTGGATAACATAAACCATCTTCTTTGAATTTTTTAACTTAAATTTTGGATAGCATGTGACCTCTGTTATTAAGTTAATATATATATATACATATATGCATAGTGGATTAGTGTGTGTGTGTGTGTACAATATAGTGACAATTGTTGTATTATACATACTGGTTGTGACTGTGTATATATATAAAAAAATATATATTTTCCCAACTAATCATAAATTGTTCTTATCTCATTAGTGGATCTCGTTTTACCAGAATAAAAATGTAAATGTGTTAATAAGTAAATAAGTTAAGAAGCTTATTTTTGGGTGTTACCAAACTTGAAATTATGTAAAAGCGTTTTAGAAATAAAACAAGTTAGAATACTTTTTTGTAAATCTGATTGCTACAAATATCTATAAGATATTTTTGCTTGTGTACATACATGCATACAAAATATATACATACATACATGTACATATACATATATATTACATATTATGTAATATGTACATGTATATATGTGCACACACTCTCGCACACACACACACACACACACACACACACATGATATGTGTGTACCCTCCCTGTGTATAAACTTATTTTAAAAAAAGATTTGTTATGGAGAGGTTGTAAATATGGCCAAATAAAATGGAGATGTTTTTAATAACAATGGATATATTTGTGTGTGTAGCAGGAGAGGGGGGACAAGATTGGTTACCCCTACCCACCCCTACAGCTCTTTAAAACCCTACAATGAGGGCTATGGCCCATGCCACAACCATCTTTAGGACCCTACAGTGAGGGTTATGGACCACGACCCTCACTATAGGGTTTAAAGAGGGTGAAAGAGTGTGGGGGCGAGTAAGGAAGTCGTCCCATGACCCCCTCCTGCTACGCAACGGTTGGCACACCCACCCCGAGGCAATATTTAAACCATACAATAAAGGTTGTGGCAATGTGCCACAACCCTCATTGTAGGGTTTAAATTCCGTATGGGGGCAGGTGGGGCAGCCATCCCACCACCTCCTCCCCCCCTTGCTATGGCTTGCACACCACTAACCTCTCAATGTATGATTTAAAGCATATGGGGGGGTGGGCAGGGCACCCATCCCGCCCCCAACCAACGCCCGCCCCTTGGGAACCCCTTTCTTTCCCCGTTGCCCCCCATCCACAAAGACATTCCATTTTATTTGACTTCTTTAGCCATATGCGAACTCTCCATAACAAATTTATCTAATGGGATTTTAAGTAATAATATTCCCCCTTTCCAATGTTGACATGACCAAAGTTTGTCTATGCCCTACACAAAAGCCAGAATGGCCTATCATATGTGTTAGTCTCCCATCCTTTTGGGATATATATATATATATATATATATATATATATATATATATATATATATATCTTCAAATCTTCTTAAAACAAATGACTTCTCATAATTCTTTTGGTCCCTAGTTATGGGCTTTAAATAAATAATAATAAATGTCAATATATAAGAGTTGTAGATCCATAGAGGTGATCTTCTATTGTGTGGACTTATTACAAATGAGAAGTCATTGATCTTGACACTCAGAATGCTTAAACTCTTAATTGTTTAAGTCTTTGGCTTAACCTACAAAAAGAGACCCGGCTGTAGAAGAAGAAAGAAATGAATTAAAACTAGGAGTTATGCAAAGGATATATCCTCACCCTTTTGATGTTAGGTTAGATTTAATCCCATCTTTGAGTACCCTTGTGTGTAACACTAAGAAAACTTGTTTTCCCTATTGAACTGTAAACCTAAGTCTACACTTTTAAATCTAGAAAAAAAACTTGTTTGAAAATATGAATAATACTCTATAATGCATATGAATTTTGGAATATGTGGAGACTTACTTATGAATGCTTTGAGTCTTTTGGACCATGTCATTGGTGATGTTAGTGTAATTAGACCTTGATGATGTAATATCGGTGGTATTTTATAATGTGATTCTTCTTGTGAAACTGGTAACTCTTGGTCATAAAGTGCATGTTGAATAAATAGTTGATTTTCTGCTTACATTTGATGCCTTTCTAGTGAGTATGTGGTGTTATTATAGTTAAAATTTATTCCTTCTCATTTTGATTTCTTGGTTAGTGGTATCCTGTGGTAATATGGGTGTAGGTTTGAAAACTTTGCTTGTCTTATCATGTGAGCAAAATGTTTTCGTCAAAATAACAAACATTGTTAAACCCTAGTCGATTAGTAAAAGTAATTATGTTTCTTTAATGGACCTTCCTTGTAAATTATTTTGAGAACTTTTAGAACCCATTGGGAAGGGTTTTATGATACTTGTAATTAGTGAAAAAAAAAATATCTAAATTTTGTTATGATCCATGATTGGTTGATAGATTCCTAGTTCTTACAAAATTAATGATGTTTTTTCTATGTTGAATGTCCCATGTTTTCCTTAGAATTAAAAAAATGTGATGTGTTGGTTTACCTCTATCTCCCATAAAAATAATAGTGTGATATGTTTACCCTCCCTTCTCATTAAACTTTTAATTGACAATTTGACTCACCCAAACATCATAAAACTATAATTGAGGAGATTTGGCCTTGAAGCTTAACAAATAAACTGGAACATAGAAAAAGGGTAATGGTCCTTGCTATAACTTGGGTGACTTAATGGAAGAAATAAAAACATGTAGAGGAATAGAAAAGGAAATGTTTGTCCATCTACCTTTCCTAAGGGTAAAATAAATACTTTTTCTCTTTTCCACCTTTACAGAATGACGTGATATCATGCCCCCTTAGTGGTCGCTAACACAAAGTGACGATGTCAGAATAAAAAGGAATATTTTAATTAATAAAACTCGTAAAGGAATGTGCTAGGAAAATTAAACTAAAACTTTTTTCTTAATTAGTTGAGTTATAAAATAAGTAAGATTTATGTGTATTGAGTGCAATGTTTAGTTGAACCTGTAGTTCTTTCACCTACCTGAAATTGTGAAACACCTGTGGATAGCAATGTGTTCTAGTTGCTTAGTACTTTCTTATTCATAGATGTATGTGCCTTTCTTTATGGGTTTTTTAGGTCATCATACCCTTATCATCACGTAGGCTCGACAAGTGTGAGTTGTGGCACTTTTGGTGAGACTTACCTCTTATTTAATAAGCAACCTCCTTGCGTGTTGTCTTATCCATGGAGACCTAAGTTACTGTAATTTTAAGGAAACATATGTTAAGGATATAAAATAACTTTTGGAAGTCTTATGTTCTTCATATTTTCTTGTGTAACCTTGTTATTGTTGCCCCTTTGTCGTTAGGATGGAAAGTACTAGATGATGTTATCCATTTATGTTACTATGCACCCTTGGATTATAGTTGGACCCCCCTTTGTTACTTACTTGTTATCTCCATAGCATATCTTGAGTGATCCCTAGTGTTTCTTGTGCTCTCTTCATGGTTATTCTGAGCTTCAACAGGAAATAAGATAAATAAATCCCATTTTGCTTATAGCATATGTGCTTCTTACATTGTTATGTTAGTTGTTAGGTGGAGGTATATATATTCTTTTGCTAAACGGTTGTCATCTCTTTAGATTTGGCTGGTATGGTGTGTTTGATTCTTAAAACAAAAGTGTAAAAATCAAACTATAGGAAACTTTTTGGTCTTGAATTTGCTTAGTATCACCATGAAAATATAATTTTACCCTCTCAGTGTATTTCAGTACTTCCCATAAATAGTTCCCTCAAATGTAAATGTTTTGCTGAGTTAGGTGCCCTTCCTTGTTGATTAACATCATCTTGTGTGACCTCAAATTGTGAGACCTTTGAGTAGACATGTTTTTTTGTACAAATTGTTAGTCATGGTTAATTCTACTAGCCTCATATAAACAATGAAATTTGAAATCATAACTTAATCGTAGTGGAAACCTGAAATTTTATTAATGCAGTATGTCTTATTCCATGGAAAACTATGTGGTCATTCTGCAAACTCATGGAATTCTCCCTGTCATTTCTCTACTTGGTGGTTACTCTTAAGACTCTTTTGAACTCTTCATGTTATATTATTATGTGTTGTATCTCAGTTGATAGCGTAAATTTACTCTCTAGATTTAAATGTCCATAGCCTTGCATGTAGAAAGTTTAGAACTCATCCCTCTCAATCTCCCTTCTTCTTGCTGAATTGCATTAGACCAAACTTAGGTTTTGTAGACCCACACTTTTTTGAAGCAAACAAATACCATAATGGAGTGATCCTTTTTATATTGCATTTGTTCCTATATCTCTTTCCAGTGACTTCCAAGGGGAAGTTGAGTCTAAGGGGAGGGGGATGTAGTGCCAACTTCCCTTTGACACATTTCGATATTGATTATGACACTGTTGACTATATTATGGACATTATTGTGAGTTTTGATTTAGTATTATGATTAGATGTTAGAGCATGGATTATTGTTGACTCTGATTCATATATAATGCATGATGATTACTAGAGACATTTTATATATTGAGGATGATATAATTTCTGGACATGGGTATATTTAGATTTGTGAATGTTGTTAGGACATGTGATATGTGGATATATTTAGTAGACTGAGAAAATTGAATTTAAAATTGATGATTATATAGTTGCCGATGAAATTGTAAGTGATATTGTTGATTGTTTGGATGTTGTTGTGATTCATATATATTGATGATTTTGAAATTATATTATATCCATTTTTATGTTCTGATATGGCCACGAGGCCGAAGGGGTATTTGTATTATGAAGGTTAAAAATATCACAACAAAGATCGGGGGATTGGAGACCAACCACATTGGAACTCTAGATGAATTAAAAAAGGTCACCATGAAAACTTGTATTGTTCGTGTGTGTGTGTGTGTGTGCTTGATTATTAGGGATTCCCATGGGGGGATCACCTTTAAATGTGACCAAGGGTTATGTGTATTTATTTATTTGGTTTGTTTTTATTGATGTTTGTATGTGTTTATTAAGTGATGTGTTTACCCCTTTCATTATTTATTAATTATGGTAAATTATCACGAGTAATCATGTTGTTAAGTTAATAAATTAAAATATGTCATAAGAAAGTAATTAATAGAGTTGTTGACCTTGAATTAAAATGTTGTAAGAAATGTGTAAGTGATGTGTAATTTAACTTTTGAGTGTGAAACACTCTACCTTCTTGAAAATTTGAAATTGTCCTTGAAGGCTGATTTTGGAGGCTTGTGGGACAAGTTAAACTTATCCCATACCTCTTAAATTTAATTACCAACCATACCTATGGTTGAAGAGTTGAGATTAGACTTTTATAATGCTTTTTGCTAAGGTAAATTGTAGGTTTTAATTGCACTTTTATTACATGATTTAATTTCAGTCCTTTGGGGTGTGGGTTGGATTTGATTATGTAAGTAAACAATCATATTTTTCACCCACCTATTTATTATGCATTGAAGAATGAAGTTATTTTGGGTTTGGGTTGAGGATGTGTGATGTGGCATCCTACATGGACCCACCTCATCCTCTTCTCTTCCCTCTTCTATAAAATTCAAATTTCTTGCCTTGTTTTGGGTTGCTCAACTTGGGAGACTTCATTCTTAGGTGAATTTCTTGCTGTTTTGGGAGCTCTTTCTTTTGAAGAAGATTGAAGATTGTTGCATGCATTTTGTTTGGTGGATTTTTGGATTGTTTTCTGGGAAACAACTATTGCTTGGAACTTGGGAAACTCCATCATGGAGAGGTAAGAGCTTGGATCTTGAAATACTCTTCTTTTATGAATGTAAATGTTAATTTGTGAATGTTTTGATCTATTGTGGGTTTTTGGGTAGATGGCCTAGGAATGGTGTAGGAGAAGACTATGGGGTTTATTTTGTGGGAGGCACAAGTGTGTTTTAGGGACCTATAAGGGTGGAGGGAGTTGGGATTTGGGTTCTACCTTATAAAGAAATAGCTTTAATTTATTTACTAGTTATGGGGTGCCATAAGAGGTTGGGGAGGCATAAGGAAATGTGAGGAATAAGCGGTACATGGGGTAGGCATAAGGAATGTCAGGGCTTTGATATACTATATTTTGGCAGTATGTAATTCAGGTGGTGATACCCATTTCCCCTTTGGGAGGCATAAGAAGCATTCCCTATAGTTTCTTGCTCCTTTGGCTTGCTAGATGAGACCTCAATAATATTTTTCATGCTTTAATGTAGTTGTAAACTACATTTTTTTTTAACTGTGTTTTATTGTGAAAATATTGCTTGTGTTTTTGTGGAAGCCTGTTGTTGCCATGAGTTGGATCACATCTTTTATTGCATTGTGGGTGGGGCTCGGGGGCCAATGAAGAAGGATGGATTATCCTCTTCATTGGATGTCTTGGTTGGGCGGAGAGAGTTGTCTTTCCCCTACTCTTGTTGTGATCACAATGTGGGAGATTGAGAAGTATGGATGTTGTTGTTATGGAGCTAAGAAAAAGATAGTTGAACAATTCCTTGTTGAGATAAATTTTCTTGTAACCTCTCCCACTTGAAGTGGATGAACTTTTAAATGTTTTGCAATGGAAATATATTTTATTGATTTGCAAGTTGTATATTGAAATGTGAAAGAGACATACTTTGTTCCGATCTTTTGAAAGCAAGAAATTGTGTTTTGTATGATGAAATTGAAGAATGAAAGAAAATATGTAAAGTTATATTTAAATCAATAAAGGATTGCATGACCTTCCTCAAATTTCATCATTGTATTGAATTTAATCATCTAAATGTGAGTTGTAATCTCTGATTGAAAGAAAGAAAAGCATATAAAGAAGTGTAATACTCTTTCTTTTGAAATATGTGAATATTGGAAATCAGAAATGTATTTTAGCTTCTGAATAGTTTAATTGAATCAACTAAATTTATTAGATTAGAATTGGAACATATTATAATACTTGGAAGAAGAAAATGGCAAGTAAACCCTTTAAAATTTGATCTCTCTTTTGCATTTTCAAACTATCAATTTATTTAATCCAAAATGCACAAACTGAGATTGCAATCATGAAATAATAATGAAACATTAAAATTAAACATGTCAGGATATAAATGAGTTCAATTAGACAAAAATACTTAAAAGAAATCTTTCAAAACTTGGCAAAACTGAGTTCAAAGCTTTCACAGTCGTTTTGCTATCAAAGTTGTAAAATTTCAAATTATAACTCAATAAAATAGATATACCTAACAAACTCATCCTAAAACCACCTAAGAACAATTCTCCAAGTCTATTTGACATGTTGAGAGAGGAAGAAGATCAAATTGAACAACTTTTATAATGTCATTTTTTACTAGTTTGCACTGTAAAAGCCTGTAGAGCTTTTTTTCATACTTGACCCCTTAAACTTTATCAAAATCCAAATTTAATGATTCCTGAGTATAGTGGACATCAAGAAATTTCCATAAAGTCCTTGTTTTCCAAAAATTGAGCCCTCTATCAAAATTTATGGCCTTCTGAACTTTTTTCTTCACTTGGCATAAAAAAAAATTGGGAAAATTTTCCTTGGCCGGCCCACGGGGCTGAATTTTCCCCTTGGCGCTTCAAAAAAAATTTGGGAAAATTTTCTTAATATTCCCCACCACCCTGCTAACCCACAGCCAATCAGAGGCTGCCACGCAACACCACAAGGCATTGGCAAAGGTGTGGACCCATTTTGAAGTATATCGCTTCAAATTTATTTTTGGGGAAAAGTTTTCCCACCACCCTGCCGGCCTGCAGCCAACTAGAGGTGGCCACATGGCACCGCGAGGCATTGGCAGAGGAGTGGGTTTATTTTTTCCTTTTATATTTTCAGAAAATTTTGGGAAAACTTTCTAAATTTTCCGCACTGCCCCACCTACTCATAGCCAATCAGGAGCTTCCACATGGCATCATGAGGTGTCGGTGGAGGTGAAGGTGAATTTTACCCCTTTTACCTTCAGGGCATTAAATCATTTTCATCCCCACCACCCTACTTTGCCCATGTTCGATGAGGAGGCGCCACGTGTCCCTTGCGGACTTGCAGACTTGCGAGCACAATGTTGGCTTTTCGCCCTGTGTGGGAAATTTTCCAAAATTTCTCCCACCACCCCACTGACCCGAATCCTCCTCTAGGAAATATTTCTCCCCGCGGCCCGCAGACCAGCCCTTGGGGAAAATTTTCTCCCTTGGGCCCACATGCCCACTCTTGGGGAAAATCTTCACCCCAAGGCCCGCCGGTCCATAACATGAGAAATATGAGAATTTAGGAGGACTTCTTTATATCAATGGAAAGGTAAGGAAATTTCCTATCCAATGGAAATGATTTAGGAAAATTTTGAATGCACTAATTTTGAGAAAAATGAAGTTGAATCTCTAAGCCTGTTAGAGAGTGGGTATGGTGAGAAATTACCCTCTGAACCTAATTAAACTTTCTAACCCTAAATTTTGGACCTTCTGACCTCTAATTATTGTTAATAAAATAAAATCATATCTATTGGATTAGAAATATTCTGGAAATTTTTAGTGACAACTGTTGTCTTATAGCCTAGTTGTAGACTCTTTTAAAAAAAAAATCATTGCATAAATTTCCTAACTAATCCTAGGTTATTCTTGGGTCTGAAGTGGATGTTACACAAAATCATCATGTTAACCTCTTACACTGATTTATAAATCTTCAACATACCTAATTGGAGCGATTGAAAATCTATTTTATATACAACCTTTCTCGAGTGAACGCTCTATTTTAGAGTTTGTGAGTTTTTCAATCTCCTCTTAAGATCACTAGCATCTGCTTAACATCATGAGAACATTGTAATTTATGAAAATTATTATATTTATGTCCTGCATTGATGGAAAAATCTACTATGTATGTTTTTCTTCTATCCAAGCTTTCTACCGAAATTAGTAAATTTCATAGTTAGTGTGTTTTTCAATCTCCTCTTCACTTCACTAGCACCTTCTTAGCTAGCATATGTTCTTAGCTTGTGTAAGTATTGGGAGTGCATAAATCATAATAGCTACACAAGAAGGTATAAGCCTCATATTAGCTCTTATTATTGTTGAAAAATACACCATGTCTTTCAACCACATAAGTCTAATTGGAGTGAGTGCAACTCTTATTTATAGATCCAACATTTCTCCAATGAACATTGTGTTTCAGAGTTAGTGTGTATTTCAATCTCCTCTTAGGTTCACTACCATATAATCAGCTTCATTATCACACTTTAATTTCTAGCACTCATTGTGTTTAATATCCTTCTTTGATGAAGGAAGATGTTATGTATGTAATAGGTTCAACAAATGTGTTTTTCAAAATTTTGTGCGCTTTCCTAATGGTTGCTTTCTTCCCAACTTAACGGACAATCTGTATTATAGAAACAACACTACATTTTTTATCTCCTGGGTTGATCTTATGTTTTCTATCTCTCTTTTCGATCAAAACCTTCTTCAATAAATGTTCTGTTGTGTATTTCTTTATTTTACAAAATGCACATCGAGGACTGAAGTCATCAATCCAAGTTTTCCTTATCACTGTGAGACTCAATTCAAAACATTTTTAGATGACTAGTTTTCAATGACCATAGACGTATTTCTTATGTAGTTTTGATGGAGGTCACTACATTTAGTATAGATTATATGCTACATTGGTAATGTAGCTCTACTTTGTCCAAAACATGCACTCCCATGCTACCATCACCTTACCCTCTAATGAATGGTATGAAATCATCTCATTTCTGAAACAAATGTCGATATTTAATATTTATATTATACAATGAAACCTTTTTTCCTCAATTCAAAGTAAAAACCCTTTTTTAACGGAAATCAATTTAAATCTATTAAAATCATAACATAGCCCCATATTGGTAAATAATTATGCTGAAGGCATTCCCCCTATGGGAAATGCCCTTCTCGATGTTTCTCCAACTATGCTAAATTAGACGGTTTGACGGCCATCTGCACGTTTTCCCATTTTCTAGCTATTTTCAACATTGTTTTAGTCCCTGCATGCTCGGATCCATCTAGCATTACTCATAGATTCATATCTAGCCCTTATTTTAAATCAAATTCTTTACACCACAGATTTCAAAAAATTCACAGGCTTTATTGGGATGAAATATTTGGCAAACCTTCTGGACTGCTATAAAATAGATAGAGTGAGACATATCACGTGTTCATTTAAATTCTTTTGAGTCTTTGAAATGACAGTAGAATACGTTTATTTCTACAACAAGATCTGCTTCTACAGGATCTATGACTGCAATCTCTCCTTTGAATATTTTATGAGATATTGCAAGAGACAAGACGTCAGACTGTGTTGAGAGTAGATGATTCCAAGTTAAGATAGAATCTTTCATCCGAGTATGCAGAACCTGTGTTGGGGAATATGAGTTGCAAAGAAGGTGAAATCCACCTGATAGAGTTGAGAGTTCCAAACAACTCCCAAGGTTGGAGTGTTCAAAGTCTATTAGAAAGTGAACATTGAATCCTGAATCGAGGCACAATTTGCTGGTGAGTGGTTTCTACCAAGGTAAAGGAATGTTAAACAATTCTAAATGAATGCTATTCTTTTAAGTATCTTGTAATCAAACTTTCTAGATAAATATCAATATATCTTCTCAAATTTGTGACCTTGTACAAATAAATTAGTATTGTAAAGAATGAATGGTTACTATAGTGTATTTTGTTTGATATTGGCCTACACATGGAGAAACCTTTCAAAATTTTAAAAAATCACTGCTATATGTAATTTTTTTCAAGTAAGAAAAAGATGATTTGTGATGTCTTAAGTTTATTCAACAAAGGATTTCATGTCAAACAAACATGTTCTTTGCAATTTATTATGATAAAATGTTTTATCAAAAATTTTGATGCAAGTCATCTCTTTGGTTCACATACAACTCAATTTGTTATTGAATTCATGACTTGTTTCAACCTTCACAACTTGTTATAATGTTTGGTGCTCTTTATACTTATATTATACCTTGTGGATGGCATCTCAATATTACATGGTGCTTAAAAGCTTGGGTTTATTTCAAATCCATTAAATAGCCACTTCTCACAACTCTCCATTGATATGTTTTGCGCTATCTTATCTAAATTTCACTTTCACCTTAATTCACCCAATGAGCTTGAGGATTTTTCTAGAGTCATCATGCAAGTTGAGAGTTTTTTCTTCTTTTATAAAGGATTTGACATGACACGTTTCTTACCATCGCCACCTCGTCTATTTAGTGTAATATTTTTTAAACATTAACTTTTTCTTGATAGCCACCAACTTGAAAAGTCCTATTTTTATTGGATTCATAAGTTTTATGTATAAAGGCAATCACATTGTTATGTTTTTTAAGAATGGAAGTGTGGAAGGTAAAAAATGCTAAACACTAGTGAAAACATGGTGTATACTCCGCACGAGAGCACCCACTCAAGGGCCTAGGCATCCATAACTCCAACCAAAATATTTGACTTATTTTGTTGACATTTTTTGGATAGTTACATTATTCCACATTATCAACAATTACACAGTCATATTTATATTTCAATTAATTACTAATAGGAACTAAATGAAGAAATAAGTACTTACTCATGAACCTAAGTAGGAACCAAATAAGGAAGTAACACCTAGGGCACGTGGTTTAAAATATCACAACTACTTAATGACCATTAGTTTACAAGTTTGATCGTAAGGGATGGATCCACCTTAATACATCGCTTGATATTAGACCACACCGACAATTTACAGTGTCCCCCCACCTCCAATGCATTACTTGTGATTGAGCTAAAACTTTCAAACATCTATTTAAAAATTTCTCCCATCATAGATATACCAACCATGGATTTGCTATCTCTTCCAACTATTTCTCCAAGATCTCATCAATTAGAGAATGAATTTGTTTGAGAATATTACTAAGTAGCCAACTTACATTGATTTTATATGGAATTTCTTCAGATTTGTTATCATCAAAAACTTATTTTCCTTCATATGAAGAGATCTAGAAAGTAAGAATGAGTGAAAGGGTTATTTTTGAAATTAATCTTTCCAAGTTCCAACATTTTATCATTCCATATTGTTATCAAGTGGAAAACAATTTGAATTGACAATTATAGAGCATCTATTTTTTTTGCAATAACTAAGGTGAAAAATACTAGGTAGTTGATGGAGTAACAAAGAAACATATTGAAATGGAGAGAATAGATCTAAATATTTGAAGAGCCCTACCAACCAGTTGCTAATGTGGTAGGAATGCACTAACAAGATATTGTTGTGCTTTGAAGGAATAACCAATATTAAAAATAATATAACTCTAAGCATAATCTAGAAAAACATCATGAAGAAATAATAACTAAATAAATAAAACATTGTGTAAAATATGCTAGGAGTTGGTTTAAAATGATGGAGCCCGTTTGCATTACCCACACCACTTTGTCTTGTAACAGTCTCAATGCCTCTCAAGGATGGCCATGTCTTTTGTAAGCCTTAATGATGATATTCCATGGAAAAAAATCTCATTATATGATTTGGTCAAATAATTGGTGTCCATATACTAAACTTCCAACTTTTTCATACATATACATATACATATACAAATTAGGTAAGTAATATTACTATTATTGTAAACCACATAGCAAATAAACTTTACAATTTTCTACATGCTCCACCCAAAACATAATACAATTATATGTCTAATAAGTGCAAGTATACTGCTTACATTCACCAATGTTATCCATTTTAAACCTAGACATTACATTAGATGAAGGAAAAATTGTTTAAGTAAGATACTTATTAGATGATTTGGGGTTCACAAAGTTAAAATTGTAAATATATTTCATGGTCATTTCACTTGAATTTATCGCTAATCCACTTGTCACTACCCTAGTGTAAAATGAAATTCCACCAAATGTGCTAAAAATTCGTTGATTTGATCATACAAATATGGTAGTGACATCAAATGGTGCACTAGTTGTGACACATTACATGGATGTAGAAATGAGTATGGGAGAAAAGCATACACAAGTAAGAGAGTGGTGTTCTCAAATTTTTGGCAAGTATTTTAAACAGTGTAAATATTCATCCAATTAAAAAAAACTAAAAAAAATCATTTCTTGTGTCACAAAACTTCCCAACATCATATAAAATCCTAATACCAAACAAAATTTTGAAAGAAACCCGAAGAACATTCATTTCCAAATAATAATAATAAAACAAATATCAAAATATGTTAGACTTATAAATGACACAAAAATATTACCAAAAGTGATTAAGGGAGTGATTTATATTCTCCATTCCCAAAATTTATATAAAATGTGGACTTTTATCATATTAAAATTTTTCTACACGTCTGGTTGGCTATGTGGCATATAAATTAAATGTGAATATTGGTCCAGATGAATTTTATTAGTCGATGGGATTCCCTAGTGACAAGCATTTTTTTTCAAAACATTTGGCACGTCTCTTAACTAGGAAAAGGATCGTTCTAATTCTGTTGCAGTTGAAATGCCAAAAAATTATATTTTGACAAAGTTAAAATAGTTAACAACATGTAGTTTGACTGGCTGAATCAGTAGGTTGTGGGCCCGATAGATGTGTCAAACAAAGGTGAACGCACCGGAATATTAAGGCTTACCAACCCCCAACCTTCTCACACTTAATTTACAAAGGAAAAATGTTACAGATTTTAATCAGCTAACTCTTTGTTATCTTAGATTTATGCTAATATTAAAACAAGCGTAGGGCTAATGATTTAACATTAATGGACTGTAGCTTACTAATGAAAGTTAGATTTGATATTGATTGAAAATTCCCCAAAAATAGCTTAACCAAATGCCACTAGATGTAGCCCATTCCAAGATAAAATGACTATGTCTAATACCCCTGAAGAGAATACACAGATCCTTGATTCCCATTTTCATTCATCCTAGCCATAACCCGTTTACATTTATTAACATCCTCTTAAGTGTTACCTATTTACATATCTTACATCTGTATTTTGTGGGAAATAAGTCCTTATTTGATCCATAAGCATCTGAGTGTATGTTTACTTATGATTTGGGAAGGATATGAGTTTGAGAAAAACTATCTACTTAAAGAAATGAACATCATGATTGACCCAAATCCTTATAGCCAAGATGATTGATTATTTCAAATATGAATAGTTTTTAAGCAGGGAAATATACCTGCAATGTCCAAGACATCAGGGTGATCCATCTGTTACACTTTAGCTTTAGTATGTATCACTATGGTGACCATCGTCCTTATGAAATACCAGTCATAATTCAGTTCCAAAGTTGCGGCCATGAAGAAACCAAGAAGTGCTCGCAAGACCAAGAAACACTACTTTGCTTTAAGGAAATAAGTTATAATTTTGATGAGTGTGGACATACTAAGGTTTGGAAGTGTTGGCGAGCTACTAAGAGAGAAGGATTGTTTCATATACACGCCTTCCTAAGGGAGCTATAGTGTGGACATCCTTGTACCCTCAAATGCTATGAATTTTACCATTTTTATTGCTTATATTTACTAATTATTTAATTTTGTATTGGTATGACTGCTCTTTTCCCTTCTTTGTGAATTTATAGCAGACTTAGACCCTGATTTGTGAAACTTATACCATCTTCAATCCCCTAATGGCTTGACAACCTTAGTGCTTGTAGCACCATAGCCAAGTACTTACCATCCTACCACTTTCAAGTAGCACTGACAAAATTATAGAAGTCCCCCAACATGTATGCAAAAATTCTCAAATGCAAGTTTGAAATCTGAAATACATGGCTTAATCCTCATCTTAAAAAGCTTCCTACCATAAGCTATTTAGACCATGAACTCGTTTGTATCATTAAATGTTAGAAAAAAATATTGATACATGTTGTTCAAAGTGACGCAAATTTACAAGAAACAAATTTTTTCTTGTATGGCTATAGAGTTTTCCTGCAACCACGGAACACCTACCACTTATTCAGGTTTCTCAAGATTGAAGTTACAGTTAGAACTGTGAAGGTGAACAATGGAAAATGCAATCAACTCAAGAAATTGTTCATGTCCACTCAAGATTTTTTTATGTCCCAACTCAGGATTCAATGTCCTATGACATTTTCTATTACTTAGAACTCCATTTATGTAAGCCCTTTAGAAATATTGCCTCCAAATTTGGATCAACCCCACATGACATCAACAACACTTGGGACCTACACAAGGACAACTAAAAACCATGGCATGTTTTAAATGTAGAGATGAAACCTTTAAATGAAGTAATATCTACACTTACAAAATCAATCAAGCTGCTTATCAACATCAACTACAAAATTAACAACCATCCCTCTAAATCAAATAACATATATCATTCGACGTTCACATTGCATTGTACACATGTGATTGCTAGTTTTACCACTATATGGAAGAATTTTGGTCAACATGATTTTGTATCTTAACATGGAATACAATTTATCCCTACTTTCATATCTCTGCCATTGTATAACAGTATGCAAAATTCAAACATTCACTAATACTCCATAACGGTCAAACATTAAGTATAATCTATTTGTAAATTTGCTTGAAATTTGGGTATATCCGTCTTTATCGATCAACAAAGGGCATCTTTACATAACTTATTTTGCAAGAATTCCACATAATTTTAGACCTATGGAATGCTACAATCTCAAAGTGAAGATCATAAGCATCAATGGAGTGAAGCATGTGCAGCGATGTGAGTTTCCAAAACTGTTAATTCCAGTGCACAAAATGTCTATTAGGTTTTTAGCATTTGTAAGTTAACGATTCATCTCCATTTTTTTGAACAATAAATTTTTCATCTAATATATTATAATTTAGAGAAAAATGCAGACTGGGATAGGTGGAAACTTTGTCATGGACTCTTGGAGGATGGGGATATGGATCTAGACAAACATTTCCCATGAATTGTTTATCTTGGAATGTTAGGGGTCTTACAGACACCTATCGTAAGTATGTAGTTCACGAAACTCGACAACGATGTGCAAATCTTGATTTTTTTTTGCAAGAAGTAAAAATTATAGGTTTTTCAGTTACAGATGGTTAGCAAATCCATCTAGCCTGACAACTTGGCTTTCTCTAGAAATCATTAAGGAGTGCGTGGGGGATTAGTTTCATTTTTTACTCCCAAACGGTGACCTTTATTAATTGACTATGGTGTCGACCCCACTAACTGTGTCATATTAGTCATTTTAAATATTGATGGCCAGGATTTTGGGCTCATAAATATTTACACCTCGATTGATGCAGTCGAAAGGGACGATCTATGGCAGTGGATAGCCAACTCCATTCCTGATGCTTACTGGGTTATAATTGGAGATTTTGTAACGCCCGCAAAAAAACATACACTCGAGACCCAAGAACAACCTAGGTTTAGTTAGAAAAATTATGAAATAATTTTTTTTGAAAGGTGAGTCCTCAAATAGGCTTCGAAAACTACAGTTGTCACAACAAAGCTTCAAAGTGAATTATAATTAATAAATAATATTTTCTGTTATAACAAATTTTAAATCCACATTACAAAATTAATGAGTGTAATTAATCCAAATATAGTTAAATTTCTCTTAGGTGTTAATTTAATAAATAATTAAATTAACACTATAGTTAAATATTCCTTAATTAATTTTAGAGGGTCAAAGGGGCCAAAAAAAATTAAATGCCCAAGGTATTTAATTTCACAAGGTCTAAACACTAACCAAGGTTCTAATTTACATGGGTTTAGAAAAACATTCCCTTCCCCATAAGGTAACCCCTTACAAGTCATCCCATGCTTTTGAAACAAAGAATTTAAATTAAAAAGGTGATATAATTTATAATTCATGCACTTAACACTTTCTGAAAAAAATTCCATTAGATAGGAAATTTCTTCCCCTTTCCAATGATATAAATAAGTCCTCCTAACTCCTCATATTTCTCAAGTTACGGGCTGGCAGGCCTTGGGATGATTTTTTTCCAAAGGCTGGCCTGCGGGCCTAGGGAAGAAATTTCACCCAGGAAATATTTTGGAGCAGCGGGCTTGGGGAGAAAATTTAGCACTTTATATTTTCACCGAAAAGAACAATTTTCATTTACGAGCCTGCAATGGGGCTTCACGCCAAAAGGATAAAATGTGCCTGAGATCCACAAAGGACATGTGTCCAAGCTTTTAAGTCGATGTGGGAAGGCGGGTCACTGGAGGCAATTTGGATTTTAACTCTTTTTTTGTTGAAAGGGAAAAATGTCTTAAAACATCCACACCTCCGTTGACACCTAGAGACACCACATGTCTGACCCAAAAGCTACAAGCGGGAAAGCGGACCGTCGGGGAAAACTTTGGAATTTTGGCTTTAGAAGAAAAACAAAAGGGTCAAAGTAGCCTGCATCTCTGCCAATGCCCAAAGAAGCCACGTGTTAGCCCGATAGTGACATGTGGGGAGGCAGGCCATTAGAGAGACTTAGGAATTTTATAATTTGTGTTCAAAAAGCACAAACATTAAAAACAAGCCGCTCCTCCACTAACGCCTAAGGAAGCCATATGTCAGACCAACAGTGACATGTGGGGAGGTAGGTCGGTGGGGAGACTTAGGAATTTTTGCCAATTTTTTGAAAAGTGAAGTTAGAAGATGCGGGCTTGTGAACCTTCGGAATTGGTTTTCCAAAAGCGAGGTGGCTGGGTTGTGGGGCCATGGAGGAAACTTAGTAAAAGTGACTTTTGAACTTAAATTTTTTTTGAAACAAAATTTAAACAAAATTTCAGACGGCCATAACTTTCGACTAGAAGCTCGGTTTTGAGAAAATAAGAACTTTTTGAAAAGGACTCGAACTCCTCTTTGCATAGGAAGCACCAAATATTATTTTCAATAAGCTTAGATGGGTAAAATTTAAGAAAACATTTTTCCTGCCATAAAAATTTGAATTGAACTTTTCAACTGCCAGATTTTAATTCGATCTACCATCCTTCCTTCTCCAACATGCCAAACCGACATGGAGAATCACACTTGATATAAATTGGATGGATTTTCAAGGATTAATTGATTATGGTTGTGATTTTAAATCATATTTATTTCCTTCTCTTTTCTCTATAAAGGCATTTTTCTGCCTCTTACTTGATTAATAAATTTCTAAGTAAATTTATTGAGTAATATAATCGGTTTTGGGATGCATTTTGATCATACTTAGTTCATTTTAATGGTTATACTTTTCTTTCATTGTTGTAGATTGTTCTAAACATTTTTTTGATGTTTATTGCAGGTTTACAGTGATCTAAAAGAAATCTACACATTTTAAACTGGAAATTAATCTATTTCATTTTCCATACTGTAAATATTTAAGTTCATTCCATTCCAATTTTACAATGTTTAACTTTCCTTTAATCAATGCGTGAAGAGTAATAATGTAGTTCTATTTTCAAAATGTGTCTTTCAAATAATATAGAGCAATGTAATATTTCCTAACACAGGCTTTTCCAGCCTTCAAATAGAGAGTTTGCAAAAGTATTTCAATCAACAGGTTTCCAAACAAGAGTAACTCCATTTTGTATAAAGTAAATCAACTTCTATTAAACTGAAATAATTCCCTTTATAACTTATTTACTGTTCAACATAAGAAAACTTACAAAATAAATCTTTCTCATTCGAATGTAACTTTCATGTCAAAAAACATAACAAGTTTTCACCACAATTACTATTACAAAGTCATCCGCTTAAAGTAGGAAATTTTACAATAAGGGAACTAAGGAGAACTACAAAATTTTTCTTCATACACAACCCCCAGAACAACATCAAGAGAGCTCTGCCATGTTTCAACTCTTTCAAACAAAAAAGTGAGAGGCAACGCTCTCCACCCAACCAAGAATTGCAATGAAGAGGAGAAGTCGTCATCCTCAATGGCCCCCGAGCCCCAACCACATTATAATAGGAAATTGATTCAACTCATGGCAACAAACAAGCTTCCAACACAATGTAAGATTTTACAATCATACATAGTCCAAATAATACAGTGACAGTCACAAGAAATACAACAACAAAATACACAAGGCTTCATCATACAAAATCCAAAGGAGTAAGATCTATTGGGAAATCTTCTTATACCTCCCAATCGGAAATGGGTGTCCACCTTAAAAACTGCCAATATATCATCTCCAAACCCCTACATACTCTTATGCCTCCCTCGAGTACCTCTTATGCCTCCATCCTCTTATGGATCCCTCATAAAATAGACCAAGTAAGAAATGCAAGCTATTTCTTTTACAAGGTGGAACACCCATCCAAAAATCCCTCCACATGAAATATAACTCTTATGCATCCCTAAAAATCTCTTATGCCTCCCCACAAGAAGATACCCATAGTATTCTCCTACACCACACTTAGGCAGTCTACCCAACCAACCAAAAAACATACCAAAACATTCAACAACATTTACATATGCATAGTATAAAAGAAAATGCATTTTAAAAGAGTCAAGATCCTACCTCTCCATGACAGAGCTTGATTCAAGAATTCAACAACAAGATTCTTCAAATCCAAACATTCCAAAAGTTCCAACAATTCCACAAGCATCCACAATCCTCAAGCTGTCCAAAATTGCAAGAGCACAAATCAAAATGAAGTAACCCCTAAATAAGTAAAAGAATTCAAATAAATAGAAAAGGGAGAGAGGAGGATGAGGTGGCTCCATGTAGGATGCCACATCACTCATCCTCAACTCCACCTCACAAGTCAACTTCAAACTCCAAAGAACAATTAATAAGTGGGTGAATAAATGACATTTTTACTTACACACACAATCCAAGCCCACACCCCTTAAGGACCAAAATTAATTACATGTAAGAAGGTGCAATAAACAACTTACAACTTGCCTTCCCAAAATACATAATAAGGCCTAATTTTGACTCCCCAAACCATAGGTAGGTTTGGTATAGCAATTTAAGAGGTGTCGAACAAGTTTAACTTGTCCCACAAGCCTCCAAAATCAGCTCCTAAGGAAAGATCCGAATTTCAAAAGGAAGGTGGAGTGTTTCACACTCCAAGTTACTTACACATCACTTACAACACATAATCCAAGAGCCATTAACTCTAATAAATGCATTCTTCTGACCCATTTTAATTTATTTAACAACATGATTACATACTAATCTTGACACAAATTAAATAAAAAATAAAGGGGAAATACATCACAAAAAAATACATACTAAAAGTAAACAAAAGAAACTAAATAACAAAAATACACATAACCCCTTGGTCACATTTGAAGTTGATTTCCACCATGGGAACCCCTAACATCAATTCAACATACAAAAATAACAAATACATGTTGCCATGGTGACCCTTGTTGAATTCATCTAGAATTTTAATGTGGTTGGTCTACAATCCCCCGATGTTTGTTGTGACATGTTTACCTACAAACAAATAACACCTCCTTTGGCCTTGTGGCCACATCAAAACATCTAAAATAAATATACAATATAATTCCAAAATCATCTATATATGAATCCAAACATCATCTAGGTAAGTGATGATATCATTTACAATTTCATCAATAACAATATGATCATAATATTAGTTCAATTCTCTAGGTCTACTCAAAATGACAAAATATCACATTTCTGAAACACAAACACACACACACACACACAACCATGTCAATCAGCATATCAACATCAATATAAAATGTCTCCAATAATCCACATGCATCATATATGAATCAAATTCAACAATAGTCCTTGATCTCTAACATCTAACATCATGCCATATCAAAAGCTACAATAACATCCATAAGTATAGTCGATAGTATCATAATCAATAACAAAAAGTGTTGAAGGGAAGTGGGCACTACAGATTTTAATATGGTTGAATCACTAAATGATAAATGTGGCCATCTGCCCATGAGGTCGACATCTGGTGAAAGGGAAGCATAGTAATTCATGTGTAATAAATTTAGATTTTTTGATCCTAGCGCTTCTCACTTTCCCACCTCTGAAGCTTGGTATACATGGACCAATCTTCATGGAGGGAAAAATTCTGTTATTAAATGGATTGACAGGGCCATGTTGTTAGCTCAATATTTTTTTCAGTTTCATAGAATTTATTTTATGCCATAAGAAGTCATCCCTGACTTTGTCCTTTCGAATCATTCTCCAATACGATTTTGTATATGTTGGCATGATGTGCGCCCCTTTTGTCATAAAGGCCAATTATTTCTTAATAATTTTATGACGAAACATGGCCCCATTGTTAATAATTTTAAATGGGTTTGGAACTTAATTCCGCAACCCGAGCATTGTTAGCGGTTTCATCCACCTATGCAAGTCAGCTAGATACAGTGGTGGGAATACGTGCTAACTTAGACTACTAGATTTCTTAGAATCTATGGCCAATAGCTGGAAAATATTAGGTGCCGCTCATACTCCTCTAACACCTCTTCTCTCAGCCAGATGATGGTGGTTCTCCATGGTGATCCCTTCTCTAAAGCTCTATAACTACAAGTTACTACGCTCTGACAAAAACTCCAAATTATAGATAACTACAATGCCAGAGGTACACAAATCCAAGATCGGATGCATTGGGTCAAGATTGGAGATTGGGTCTCGAAATAATTATTTCTTTCTCTCCAAACCAGAAATCCTTCCCAACAAATTTGAGCTATCAGGTCTATCTTGAAGGATTTCAGAATCAATCCCTAGGGCCAAGCATTAATAAGGGAAACATTAAATTTATCCCTAAGCAAGGAGACCCCGAGAAAATCACCTATTGGCAGCTGATTACTTTGTTGAATGTTTCCTAAAAAATCATTGCCAAATAATTCTCTATGCGATTACGCAATTTTCTACCTATTATTATTCAGCTAGATAAAATAGGATCTATATAGGGAGGATTCATCCTAGACAAAATCATCTTGATGTGGGAAGGCACGGAATGGGCCCGCGGGTCTAATAAGGCAGCCATGTTTATCAAGATCAATTTTGAGATGGCTTATGATCGGATTGAATGGTAATTCATTCTCACCATGCTTCAAGCCCTTGGATTTGGACCCATTTTTATTCAATCTATCAATATGATTTTTGTAGATGCCTCTACTCAAATTTCTATTAATGGCCTCATCTCGGAATCTTTTGGGCTTTTTCAGTCTATTTGGCAAGGTTTTCCTCTTGCCACTACACTGCATGTGCTAGTGGCCGAAGGATTTGTTTGTCTCTTAGGTCACGCCAAAGTGCATGGTCTTGTTCGTGGAATCTCGCTACCTATTGAACCCAACTCAAAACTTCTTAATGGGAATTTTTTAGATGATTCCTTTCTTACAATTATTGAAGATGAAACCAACATTTGCAATGTTATGCAATGTTTGGATAATTTCTACCTAGCTTCTGGCTCATCCATTCAATGGTGAAAAAACTAGTGTTATCGGTAATCTTTCCATCCTGCACCTGTGGCTTGCCACTTTTGATTGGAAAATCCTGACACATGGTGAGAATTTTAAATTTTTGGGTATTCCTTTTACTTTTCAAACCTCCCTGGCTGGACTATTGCATTATGTCATTCAACAGGTGGCCAAAAAGTTGCAATATTGGATCACGAGGCCTTTATCCCTGGCAGGCAAATTCTAAATCTTCTCTAAAGTTCTTGTAGCCACACATGTTTACTACTTGTCATGTTGGGTTCCTTCTAAAGCCTCGATTCAAAAGTTTTAGAAACTGCTCAAAGATTTCTTATGGGCTAATTCTTGTATAGGAAAAGGTTTCAATCAGGTAGCCTATGATATATGTTATTTGGCTCGAAACTTTAGAGGCCTCGGGTTTATTCACATTCAACGTCGAGGAAAATCTCTTTGCACTTAATCGATTATAAGAAGAATTACTGGCTAAGAAGCTTAGAAAGTTCTCATATGACACGGTATTGTGGAAGGTTCTCCTTATGGCCGCCCTATATGAAAAGGCTTAAGGTTTGTCAATTTTCTCATCACTAAGTGCCTGTCAAAATTGCTAGCACCTTTGTGCTTAAGAGTATTTGGAAAGTGTGGGAATGTGTCAAACACTGGATTCTATGGAAGGGGGATGGATTTCATAATGATATTTTTGTTAACCAATAGTCTCTTCGGTGGTCACCGATTTTTCAAGCCCAAGATAAATGCTTAGTAGAGGTCCCATGAATCTTCGTGCTCAAATTCTTAAAGCGTGGAATTTGCACCATAGATGACTTCTACAAAAATGCTCAATTCTGGTCCTCTTGGCCAAATTTTAAAGCTCTGTTTCATCTTTCCAACCAAAACTAGGATACTTTTACTGTTGTGATAGACCTATTCACATGTTGCATAAGATTTTTGTGCATTCCTTTCACCCATGGTGGATAGACTAGAAGTGGTATACTGATACCCCATTCTATAATTACAAAGCTAGCAAACACTATCATTGGTTCTCACCCCATTTTCCCATGGTGGGAAATCTTAATACATGTTGGGGAATTCATTCTATTCTAGCTACCTAGCGTAGAAGCTTTGAAACTGTTTGGAATATATGTGTGTTGCCCAAGATTACTCATTTTCTTTGGTGTATTCTACATCAAGGTCTTCCTATCGGGGCTTATCTTGTTCAAATTGGGATCCCGGATCCCAATTGCCCTTTTTGTGGGCATCCGGAAATGATATTGCATATCACTGGTTTTGTCTCAATGCTTAACATGCCTGGAACAGGATCCATTCTTTTTTCTTTCCTTCACGACCCCACCTCTTCACTTGGTAGTATATCCTTTTGGAAGATAATCCCAAAAAAAATCCTATGTTCACTTAGATTTGGCATGTTTTCAAGGGGAGATTCTGTTTTAGATATGGAAAGAAAGAAATTATTTTTTCTTTGCTAATTCTATAGTTGATCAATCTTTCTCAGTTTATAATAAATCTATGGTGATCTCCAATGTGCTTCTGCATATTCAATTTCCGGCCAACAAGGTGGCGCTGGAGGTGGATCACCTCTTGATCCTGCTACACCACTAGGGGGAAGCCCCATGTAATGGTGCCAAAGTTCCTCCATCTTCCACTAGGCATTCCTCACCCTCTGCCCATGGTGGCTGGTGCAACTGGTCTCAAAGTCATGATTTAAGTCGCACTAGCCACTCCCTAGGGCCATTTCATCAGCAAAATTAATCAATAGCTCATTACCATGGCCAAGGCTCTCCACCGCAGTCGTCGGCTCACCAGCAAGGCTAGGGACTACCACCTTTCCAACATGGGTGGGCCTCTCCCACTGTCATTTCTTTACACCATGATTCTTGGAACTCGCAGCCACCTTTGCCACCATCAAAAAAAATTCCTCGCCTTAGCCTTGCCATTCCTACTCGTGGGGAAGGGGACTCGGAGGAAGAAATTCCTACTAGTTGGGAGCTTCCAAATGTTGGTAAGGAACTGCTTGGTTTGGGGTGTCCAGATGATCAGGATCCACCCACCTCAAGTATGTTTATTGCTGCCATTTGATTTTTTTTTTGGTCTATTTTTAAGTGATGCCTTCTTTTTGTACTCTCCTAGGCTACGCCTAGTTTGACTGTTATTTCTCTAGGCTCAGCCTAACTTTTTTGTGATTTTCGGGCGTGCTCTCATATCGACTACTTTTTTTTAAGTCATCTTGTATCTTATTGAATTAATATAATATAAGATCATTTTCATCAAAAAATATCAAATAAAAATCCATCAATTTATTATATATATATAATATAATAATTTTTTAACAATCCAAGAACCATAAACTTACAATTTTTGGTTAAACTTGTATTAAGTCATGAACTTACAATTGTGCATGTACCTTTTCTAATAGATATTGCAGCAAAGCGTATTTTGAGAATATATCAGCTGAGATTATTTATGAGGTGTGTGACTGGTTCTACATTATTCATGAAGGGGTAGGCTCTGATACTAATAAAATAACTAGGAATTTTGTTGAGTTTGAAGAGTGCATGAAAATGACACATAAAGACAAAGTGAAAAGAAAATTTAGAAAAAGCAAAAGGATTCTCAGCTAACATCCAATATATATTTGTGTATATCCCAATCCATACTAAACATGGCCACAATATTAGATTCAAAAAACCATTAGAAACAAGAGAACTCAATGTGACACAACCACCCTAGTAATCTCTTATCTTAGGTGTATTCTCTCACCTCTTAACATATCCATAATTTTGGCTTTGAAATTTCAAATTATTTACACCTATCAAATTCAATCATAAAAAACTAGAGACCTTAGTGTGACACAACCACCCTAGTAATCTTTTAACTTGGACGCTTTATTTCCAGGAAGATATGTTACCTTACCTGCTCCACAACAACTGTTTAAATTTTTCGTATCCATAGTCACAAGGAACAAACCCTTGCAATGAACAGTTAATAATACTTACAACCATTCAACATTAATATTAAAATCTTCTAAAATGCCACTCAAAATATTACTTGTTAGTATTTTGGGGATATGTATATTATTTTCCTCTAAGCATAACAATTTGGAGGCTATTTACATGTTACATGATAATATATTTGCATACATTACCAAATTTGTTGGAATTTAAGAAAAAAAGAAAACACAATTTTTCATGTATTGTTTCCAACATAAAACTACTCAGTTCACTATTTGTGTACCCATTTACTAAGTTGACAGATATGTCCTAGCTATAGTCAATGGGTTGAAACTTACGTTCCTAACTGACAAAACCCTAACACACTTTAACTAATGACATATTACATTAAAAATGCTCGCCATTTTCCACCTTATTGGAATTAGGCTATTGCTTCATCATGTCAGTACATTGGCACATGGGCAAAGATAATGTTGTAGCTCAGCTAGCTATAGATCATGGAATGAAAACATTTCTGAATATACAAAAAAAAACTCCTTTTAATAATTTCGATAATAACTAACTTCCAATATTCGACATCTAAACAAAATTGTGAAACAGAAAAACAACTAAAAAGTAATTGTTAGCTTTAACACCATTTTTTTCCTTCACAGCATTCCCCTCCCAATTTTACTACATAACATGCTCCTCAGATCACCCCTGTCTTAACTATGTTGGATACATGAATTCTTAGGACCCAAGCCAAAACAAATACACAATATGTCAGAAACCCACACAACACCAACACAACACCCCCCCCCAAAAACCCTGCAGCTATAGCATCCACCCCACAAATATTATGGTGTATCCTTTTTCCCCTAACTCGAGAAGTTAAAACCCTTTTTTAACGAAAATTTAATTTAAATCTATTAACATCATAACATGGCCCCATACTACTCAATAAGTTTTCCACTATATGGAAGAATTTTGGTCAACATGATTTTCTGTCTTAACACAGAATACAATTTCTCCGTAATGTCTTGTCTCTGCCATTGCATAACAATCACCAAAATTCAAACATTCACTAATACCCACACCTATCCATTTTTTCTATATTTTTTTAATGACGATGTCATCACTAATGTTGATGAGTAAAAATTTACATGAGGTTGCCACCTTCATATTCTACTTCTAGTACACATCTTCTCATCTATATTTATGCAAGGGCTAAAATTACAAACCCAATTTCACTTTGGAAAAAAAATATGTCGCTCCTTACATTAACAAATATCTCTTTACATTATTTCTACATCATCTAATACAACAACCCATGTATCCTCATATGATTGACATATATGTGATGTCATTTTTGTATGGTAGATTTCGCATTGATTCTCCTCTCTGCTTTCACCACACTTGCAATTGCCCACCTCTAACCCCTTCTTATTCACCCATCTTCCTCTCCCATTGTTTCTCTCCCTCTAATATGAACCCTCTAAGATCTCCTTCGGCATTTCCATCGTACATTTCACGTAGGATTGCTAGTGTATACCTTGAGTGGCTTAGATGTCCCACATAGCATTGGTAAGAAAATTCTTTTAATATTTTTGTGTTTCACATATCCAACAAATTCGAATGCCCTTACCAATATACTCTCGGTCTCTACCTAAATGAATATTTGAGAACACGGTATGGAAATCCCTCAAAACGATAGAAGATGGAATTCTTCATAACAATTAGCGGAGATGTTGATGCATATTTGGATGAGTTGCTTGCGAGTTACGTGAAAGTAGAACCTCTTTGCAACCTACAACAATCCCCATTTTTTTCCAAGCATCGATTTCCTCCTCTTCTCCTACCTCGCTTTCTTGCTCACAATCTTTGTTTCAAGTAAAGTAAACATTTATTTTGTTCTAAATCAAAGTGGGTAAATAGAATAATCTAGTGAAACCAAGTTGTAACCCTTTTTAAAACGATGTACATACCAACTTTAACCAACCATGAAAAGAGCTCATTATGAGCAATAGGACAATCAACGTAATTTTGAACATGTTTAGGATAAACCAAACACATGATTTTCCCTTCTGTTTGCATGTTGCACCTCCAATGATGAAAGATAATTTTTTTTAAAAATGCAACCCGTGGTGTAAAAACAATGCTCCAACAGCTATATTTGCACTCCCGAACCAACTTGTGGCAAATGTTTGTAAAACTCCACCTTCAAGTTTTATGTTTTCAATTGATTCATTGATATATGTATATAGGTCATTACATCTTTTAAACTTTATGTGCAAATTTGTTTTCCATCCAGTTAACACAGGTTTTTGAGCCCATTTGATGAACTAGTCGTAGGAGGCGACTGCTCCATTTTGCTAAACCTATTTAAAATTTGCATGTTTTAAACGCCTATGAATCTCTAAAATAGAATCTACCACCGCAAACCTCATCATTGGTGTATATAAAATCGTGTAGTATATTTGGTTTTTTCTGTTTCCACCGAAAAACACATCTACCGCATTCATTTCGGAGCCACCGTAGTTTAACAAAATTAAGTGCAAACTGCATATTTCAGTAACAAGCTCCAATGATCATTTTTTGTCCCATCAAGTTCTCTACATTTTCTAGATATCAAATCATAGGTTAGAAGTGTTAAACGTATCATTCAGATGTTGGGAGACCTTTTTGAAAGCCCAGAATCATCATGTTTAATCTCTTGCACTGATTTAGAATTTATATCCAACCTTTCTCTAGTGAACGCTCTATTTCAGAGTTTGTGAGTTTTTCAATCTCCTCTTAGAGTCACTAGCATCTGCTTAGCATCATGAGAATGTTGTAATTTATGACAGTTATTATATTTAATCTCTTGCATTGATGGAGAAATCTATTATGTATGTTTTTCTTCTATCCAAGCTTTCTACAAAAATTATTAAATTTCATAGTTAGTGTACTTTCCAATCTCCTCTTCGGCTCACTAGCACCTTCTCAGCTAGCATCTGTTTTATGATTGAATTCATAATTTATATTTTCATCTTAGCTTGTGCAAGTATCGGGAATGCATAAATCATAATAGCTACATGAGAAGGTATAAGCCTCATATTAGCTCCGATTATTGTTGAAAAATACAATGTGTTTTTCAACCACATAAGCCTAATTGGAGTGAGTGCAACTTTGATTTATAGATCCAACATTTCTCTAGTGAACATTGTGTTTAAGAGTTAGTGTGTATTTACATCTCGTCTTAGGTTCACTACCATTTGATTAGCTTCATTAATACGCTTTAATTTCTAACATTCATTGTGTCTAATATCCTTCTTTGATGAAGGAAGATGTTATGTATGTAATAGGTTCAACAAATGTGTTTTTCAAAAGCCTATACGTTTTCCTAGTGGCTTTTTTCCCAGCTTAACGAACAATCTGTATTATAGAAACAACACTACGTTTTTTATCTCCTGGGTCAATCTTACGTTTTTTCGTCTCTCTTCTCAATCAACGCCTTCTTCAATAAACATTTTGATATGCATTTCTCTATTTTACAAAATACACATCGAGAACTGAAGCCATCAATCCAAGTTGTCCTTGTCACTGTGAGACTCGTGTCAAAATATTTTTCGGATGACTGGTTTTCAATGACCATACATGTGTTTCTTATGTAGTTTGGCTGGAGGTCAGTGCATTTGTATAGAGTATATCCTACGTTGGTAATGTGGCCCTACTTTGTCCAAAACATGCACTCCCACGCTGCCATCACCTTCCCCTCAAATGAAAAGGTCACATTGCCGAAAGAAATGTCGATATTTAATATTTCTATAGTACAATGAAACTTTTTTCCCTCAATTCGAACTTACAACCCTTTTTTAATGGCAATTCAATTTAAATCTATGAAAATCATAACACGGCCCCATACTCGTCAATAGGTTTTCCACTATATGGAAGAATTCTGATCAACATGATTTTTTATCTTAACAAGGAATACAATTTCTCCCTAATTTCTCGTCTCTGCCGTTGTTTTTTTGAACAAGAAGTTTTTCATCCAATATATTGTAATTTAGAGAAAAATGCAGGCTGGGATAGGTGGAAACTTTGTCATGGACTGTTTTTTTTTTCGAAAGAAAGAAAGAGGAATTTCTATGAAAAGATGGAATTGAAATTACATTATTTGCGTGTATAATATGATGGATTTAAAACGATTAGGGTAACTTAATATGAGGGTAATTTTAAAGTTCGTGAAAAACGGAACATGTAATATGCTAAACTCTTCTAATGTAAAATATCGAATAAAACTGCATCAATTTATTATATATTTCAAAAATCTAATAATTTTTTAACAATCCAAGAACCATGAACTTACAATTTTTGGTTAACCTTGTATTAAATCATGAACTTACAATTGATCATGTACTTTTTCTAACAGATATTGCAGCAAAGCGTATTTTGAGAATATATCAGCTGAGATTATTTATGAGGTGTGTGATTGGTGCTACATTATTCACGAAGGGGCAGGCTCTGATACTAATAAAAGAACTAGGAATTCTATTGAGTTTGAAGAGTGCATGAAAATGACTCATAAAGACGAAGTGAAGAGAAAATTAAGAAAAAGCTATATTGATAAAAATAGAAAATTACCCAAATGGCTGAAGAAGTAGAAGGATTCTCAGCTAACATTCATTGATAAAAGATTTAGGAGGAGATATTAGACATGTAGAAATTCTAGCCTAATATTTAGGGATTCTGTAGCTGTCATTTAGGATTATGTAGCTAGCATTTAGGATTATTTAGCTAACATTTAGGGAAGTTATTTTATAATTGACAACACACTAGATGATATGTGTATGTGCTGGCAAATGTTGTCCATCTTTAGGATGAAGAGTAGAGATAGGTTAGTTTGAGTTTGAGTCTGAATAAGACTTTGTTTATTGTTATTCTATAAAGATTGTATTCTCTGATTTAGTAGAGCACAAGCAAATAAGAATAAGAAAGAGATCAAAACCTGCAGTTGCATTTCTGTGCTCTGTTTAAGAGTGTTAATAATTTTCATGGTATCAGAGCAGTGTTGGTGAAGTGCTGCTGCAGAGAAGTATCAGAAGTTTGAAGATAGAGAAATGGCCACATTTGTTGCAGAAGATCCTCACAGGATGGTAGAACGATTTGATGGCGTTGGATTTAATCTCTGGAAGCTCAGAATGAAGATGGTGTTGCTGAACAAGGATCTACTCAATATAGTTGAAGGGACTAAGATTAAACCCACCCAGGATGTAGATCTGATCAGTAAGTGGGAGTCAAAGGAAGGTAGGGCTCATTCCTGTATACTTTTAAGTTTGAGTGATAATGTGCTTTTACATGTAAGTGAGACAAAATCAGCAAAGGAAGCTTGGGATCAATTGATCAAGTTATATGAATCAAATGATGTTAGCACAAGATTATATCTTAGAAGAAGTTTTTTTCAGTTAAAGATGTAGGAAACACAAAAGATATCAGATTTCACAAATTAGTTTAAGTCTCACAAAAATCAATTGGCATGAGAAGAAGATGTTGTCATGTCGCTTCTTGGGAGTTTTCCAGAATCCTATTCTGGACTGGTAGTAGCACTAATCACCCAATCTAACTTGGATTTGGAAAAAGTAATAGCAGCGTGCTACTTCAAGAAGAAATCAGAAGGAAGGATGGGGCCCTGAGTGATGAGAATCCTATAGCACTATTTTCAGCAGGATATAAGGGCAAAGTGAAAAGGAATAGTAACAACAAATCACATCCCTCCCAGTCTAATGACTCAAAGAATAGTAAAGACACAAAGGAGGAGAAAAATAAGGGAAATTGCTTTCATTGTGGAGCTCCTGGGCATTTTAAGAAACAATGCCGTAAGTGGTTAGCATGGGTAGAAGAGGTAATGAAAAGGAAGGCTGCTGAAGCCAACATGACCGTAAGCAATGACCAAGAAAATTTGTTTTCAGCTGTCACAACCCCAAGTTCTGATGTTTCAAATCGTTGGTATTTAGATTCGGGAGCAACTCAACATATGACACCTGGGAGAAGTTGGTTTATGGCATATACAGAAGCACCCAAAAGTAATATTTTCAATCTTGGAGATGATAGCAAATGTGAGATGATCGGAATTGAGATATTCCATTGCAAATGTCGGATGGTGGATACAAGAAAATTCAAAACATATGGTATGTACCTACTCTTGTCAAAATTCTTTTATCAGTGAGTAAAATTACCGATGCTGGCATAATTGTACAGTTTGACAGCAAGGAATGTGTCCTAAAAGATTTTGAACGAGTAATTGTTTCTACGAGAATCAAAGATAGCAATCTGTACAAGTTATGTGCAGCAGTACTTGATGTGGTGTTAACAGTAAAAAATGATGCAATATCTTATTCAGTTCTTTGGCATCATAGATTCAGACATGCAAATCCTCATTCGCTTCAAATGCTAAAATCAGAGCAGCTTGTGGAAGATTTTAATTTGCATCTACCAGTTGAGTTGGGAGTGTGTGAAACCTGTTGTTTAGGAAAGCAACATAGATTCCCCTTCCCAAAAGAAAGGCGCAACACGAGCTAAGGAGCAAATGGAACTTGTGCATTCAGATATCTGCGGTGCCATGCAAAAAATGTCACACAACGGGGCAAGTTATTTTATTACCTTCATTGATGATTCCTCTAGAATGACCTTTGTTTATTTTATCAAAAATAAATCATGTGCATTAGAGATGTTTAAGGTTTTTAAAGTATTTGGTGAGAATCAGTCAGGAAAACCTTTGAAATGACTTAGATGTGATAATGGGGGTGAATATACCTCAAATGATTTCAAAATTTTATTTGCAAAAGAAGGTATCAAACTTGAGTATACTGTTCCTTATTCACCACAATAGAATGGTGTCACTGAAAGAAGGAATAGGACTCTTGTTGAAAGTCCTAGATGCATGCTTAAGAGTAGTGGATTATCTAATGTTTTTTGGGCTGAAGCAGTCTCCAATGCAGCATATATACAAAACAGGTTGCCAACTGCTGCATTACATAAGAAGACACCTTATGAGGCATGGCATCGAAGCAAGCCAAGTGTCAATGAATTAAGAATTTTTGGTTGCATAGCATATGCACATATACCAGATGAAGAAAGAAAGAAGCTAGATGAAAAAAGAAAGAAGTGTATAATGGTTGGATACAGTTTGAATTCGAAGGGATATCGAATTTATGATCCTATAACACATGAGATTCTAGTTAGAAGAGACGTCATTTTTGACGAAAATTTAGTATTACATAAATCTGCCGAGATGGAAAATGCTAAGGATTCAGAAACAAGGCCTTATGATCTTAGATCTGATGAATAATTTGAGCATGAGAATTCTACTCCAGCGAGACCATTACAAGTTGCAGCCACACATCCCCTAGGAGATGTACAAGGAGAGCAGCAGTTTTGTAGATCAACAAGACTATGAAAACCCACTCAAAAGGCATCGAAATCATATGCACTTAGTGTAGAAGTTGATGAACCACTCAGTGTTCAAGAAGCACTTCAAATTATTTATGCAGCAGATTGGAGGCAAGTAATGGATGTTGAATATGAATCACTCATAAAAAATTAGACATGGGAACTCACAATTCTTCCACCTGGAAGAAGAGTGGTTGGATGCAAGAGGTTATTCAAACAAAAGTACAAGTCTGATGGGTCGATAGACTGCTACAAGGCTCGATTGGTGGCAAAAGGATACACCCAAATTGCAAGTTTGGATTATCATGACACCTTTTCTCCTATAGTCAAGATAACATCTATTAGAATTTTGTTAGCAATGGCAGCAACCTTGGATCTTTATGTACATCAGCTCGATATAAAAACTACATTTTTAAATGGATTCTTAAAGGAAGAAGTTTATATGGAACTGCCAGAAGGCTACATATAAGAAGGAAAGGAGCAGTTAGTATGCAAGCTTCAGAAAACATTGTATGGACTGAAACAGTCTTCAAGAGCATGGTATGAGCGTATTGATAGGTTTCTCCAAAATGAAGGATATGTAAGTTGCAATGCTGATTCAAATGTCTACATAAAGCATATTGGTGAGTCTCTAGTCATCTTAGCCGTATACATTGATGACACCATCATTATGAGTAATGATTTTTAGATGTTAGGCATGTTCAAGTCTCAATTAGCTGCAGAATTTGGGATGACTGATAATGGTGAGATTCATTATTGCTTGGGCATTCAAATTGTAAGAGATAGGGAGAAGAGGAAAATTCATCTTAGTCAAGAAAGGTACATTAGGAACATTCTCAAGAAATTTGGGATGGAAAATTGCAAGCCAGTAAGTACTCCAATGGAAGTAGGAAACAAGCTTTCACTGCACATGTGTCCCAAAACACAAGAAGAAGAAAGTTATATGAGTATGGTTCCATATCAGAATGTTGTTGGGAGCCTAATGTATGCAATGGTTTCTAGCAGACCTGATATTGCACATGATGTAAGTATTGTGAGCCAATATTCTAGCAATCCTGGACCACAACATTGGGCAGCAGTTAAAAGAATTTTTTAGATATCTACAAGGAATAGCTAAACATGGAATAATATTTAGTGGGAGTTCAGAAAATTCTCTACAACTTACTGGATATTGTGATGCAGATTGGGTAGGGGACGTTGATAGTAAAAGATCAACTTTAGGGTTTTGTTTTATCCTTGGTGGAGGTGCAGTTTCGTGGGCAAGTAAGAAACAACGATCTGTTTCTCTCTCTAGTGCAGAAGTAGAATACATAGCAGCATGTCAACCTACAAAATAATTGATTTGGTTGAGGAGATTATTGTAGGACATCAAGGTTACTCAGTCCTAACCAACACTATTAAAGTGTTACAGCCAAAGTTGCATAGCCATGACAAAGAATTCAAAGTATCATGGGAGATTTAAACATATAGGGATACAATACCATTTCATCCATGAACAATTTGAGAACAACACTATCAAAATGGAGTACTGTGCAACTAAGATGATAGTGGCGGATGCATTGACAAAGGCATTAACAAGAAATAAGTTTTAGTTTTGCAAAGAAGGATTCGATGTGATACAAGCTGGTTGACAAATATTTGGCTAAGTGGGAGTGTTAGACATGCAAAAATTCTAGCCTAATATTTAGGGATTCTGTAGCTGGCATTTAGGATTCTATAGCTAGCATTTAGGATTCTGTAGCTAACATTTAGGGAGGTTATTTTGTAATTGACAACACACTAGATGATATGTGTATGTGCTAGCAAATTTTGTCCATCTGTAGGATGAAGAGAAGAGATAGGTTAGTTTGAGTTTGAGTTTGAATAAGACTTTGTTTATTGTTATTCTATAAAGATTGTATTCTCTGATTTAGCAGAGCACAAGCAAATAAGAATAAGAAAGAGATCAAAACCTGCAGTTGCATTTTTGTGTTTTGTTTAAGAGTGTTAATAATTTTTAGGAGATATAGGCTTCTTGATGAAATTATGGGTGGATTGCAATGGCTTTCAATGCAGAGGAATTAATATTTTCCATGCAATGATGTCTAAACCAACTTTTTAGCTTTGCGTATAAAAATATTATTTTGTTTATGTCTACAAAACACCTAATTTGGACTTGCTTTTTTATGGGTATATTGTGCTATATTTCTACATGAATAAACGCAACTTACTCTAAACATTATAAATTCTCTTTATTTTTTCTTTAATGCATAACACTTTATTTCTTAATTTTTAACTATAGGAAATCAAATATTACCATCAAACCAAATACAATGTAGCATTTCATATTATTAGTCCATATTAGGTATTTGAGTAGTTGGAACAAAAAAAAAATTCATTGTAAAAGTATTTAATTTACACTAACAAGTAATTGTACTGTGTAATGTGGATTGCATATTAGTTATTTTATTGACCATATATATAACTATGGAAACAAGAAAATACACGGATTATGAGTTTTTAGAGATAAATTGGTTATATGGCTTAGAACTATCATAAAAGTTATCAAATAAAACCGTAAAGCGATACAAATGTGGATACAAAGCATAAGATAAACAAGAGCAACAATGCTCCTAAGTATTGCTGGAGTTAAATTGACAATGTACATGCCAATAGATAGATATATTATATGATCTTATAACTGCAAAAAATGATGAAGGAAATGATTATTGTATAGGAGAAAGATTTACCTAGCATTGATATTGTACTCATGTGTCATGACTCATGAGTGGTGGCTGTGAAAGATTATATCTTCTCAAATAAATGAAATGGTTAAAGGCATGCCTACAAGGTTGGGGTTTAAATGGAAATTTCTTGAAATCACTGTCTCGTAGTGGATTGCTGTAAGTTCAGTGCAGCTCCAGCATGTTGTCCAATAATGGAAGTTGTAGCACCACTGAGAATTTCTGCGAAGATCATGAATATTATTATGTCAATTTAGTAACAAGTTTTTTTTTGCTTACAAAAACAATGTAGAAGAGAGAATTTCTGATTCCGGTAAATGAAAGTGTATGTTGGGCATGGGAATTTATTGGGTTTGGAATGCCAAGTGGCATAAGGGAATTTCTTTAAAGGGAATTCCTACAAGTTATAATGAGCATGCATGCATCTAACGCCCACAAATTCACCACATGAAACCCAAGGAGGATTTAGA